>BQNB010099906.1:0-24823 GCA_026074375.1 Tanacetum coccineum | reverse complement strand
TTTGTGTGAGATACTTGTAATATGCTTAAAAGAGAAGTAGCATGGTCATTGAGGTGTTTGGTTGCAAGAATAACTTTCAAAATGGGTCAAATTGCAAAGGTTTTGGGTTTCAGGTACTTTAGGGTTCAATTAGGGTTTTCGAGCTTGTAATTCATGTACATTTGATTAAGAATGATAGGTTACTAATCCTAAGACTTATATTAAGGATTATAATCAAAAGTTGATAGGTAGTTTGGGTTAAAATGGGTAGAAATGAGTAAACGGGTCAAAAGTTACATTTAGTGCACAATTAGGGTTTCTTGGATTCAATTTGTATCTAGCTAAAGTAAATTGATGAAATGATGATGGAATATGATTGAGAATGTTGTAAATTAAGTTATTACAACTTATTTGAGTGTTGGTTTAGGTTTACAATGGATAAAAATCATGAAACGAGTCATGGTTTAGAAACTAGCTCGGTTTTAGGGTTTAGGGTTTTAAATTAGGGTTTTTGAGTGCAAAATGATGTATAAAAGCTTATGAATAGAATAATTAAGTTTTACACATTGTATAATGAGTGTAGTAGCTTGTACACAAGTGATGGTGAAGAAATTAGAATGAAAACAAAGGTAAAACGGCTATTTTAGAGATCATGCTTAATGAATTATACATTGTTTTATTAAGGACTTGTACTTTGACTTGGAGGGAGTTTATATTCTAAATGAGATGTTATATTACTTGTACATATGCTTTAGTAGCTTGTACATTCACTTTAGATATTAACCCTTCATGGAATTTAGGGTTTAAAGGTATACGATAACGGTTTAAAGCCCGTTTTGATATAACGTTGCGAATGGTACATTATAGGAATAATGTACTTTGTAAAAATGATATTATGATATTGACTTGATATATTATGATGATTGCTTAACATATATGAAGATAGGATTGCCATATGTAGGTTGCCTGAGCCCGTTAACTTTAGTTATGCAAGAAATGTTGTACATCGAGATATTGGCAAAGTAAGTAATGTAATAAAGCGAAAAATTTCCCTGAAAAAGGTGAGTTCATATATAATTGATAGATTGTACATCATCTAACTTAATAGATGGATATTTACATTTATGAAAATTACGGGTTGTTATAGTCCCCCATCCTTACAGAAATCTCGTCCCGAGATTTAATTGAATTTCGAAGAGATGATTGAAAACAGATGAGGATATTTAGCACATATTTTATCTTTGCTGTTCCCATGTAAATTTTGCACGAATTTCTCTCAGTTCTTTCTCTCTCTAGATCTCACTAAATCTCTCTAAATCTTTGATCATTTAACTTGTTTAATCTTGTTTAAATGTGATCCAATCTTCTACTCTTTCCTTCTTCCCTCAAGTGCAAGAGAAGAACTTCGGTCATCTTCAAGATCCGAAGTTATGTAGTCTAGTTAGTCCATTTGTAACATTTGTTACATATAGATCGAGTCAATGTCTTCCAATCTTTAGTAGTGTGTAGATCCAAATGATGTATATATTTGGATGGGTTGATTGTGGGTTGGTTAGTATTTTAGGCCTTAAAATACATTGGTGAAGTGGTAGATTGGTTCTAGCTAAGATTAGGACTCGACATTTAGCTTAGTGTCGGAAAATAATGTAAGCGACGCGGTTTATGTGTTTAGGCCATAAAACACAAGGTTTGTTATGTTGGGCCATAAAACATAACGGGTTTGGTTGTACCCGAAGAAGGACTCGACATCTAGCTTAGTGTCGGAAAATAATGTAAGCATGAGTATAAGGTTTTCTCCGCCGAAAGGGAGCTTGTTGATTAGTGAAGTAACTCTCGAGTTGGATACTCGAGGAGTGGAGTAGGGCGAAGAGGAGCTTCGTGACCGAACCACTATAAATCACCGTGTCGGTTTGCATTTTCTTTTACCTTTCGCTTTACTTATTTCTTTACATTTACCGCTTTACTTTTATACTTGCATTGTGCTCATGATTGTGTGAATGGTTGTGTAGATCTTGTTAGTTAAGGTTGTGTAGCTCTTTGTGCTATATATTGTGAATGTGGTTATATTGTTAGAATATGCGTTAGCTATTGTAAACCTATTATCGCCACTTCTCATATTGCGTCAAACTTGATCGGGTAATTGATACAAAAGATCTAGTCCGAAAACCTCTTCTGGTGGCGGTCCCATAACTCAGGCGGCCCCCTGATATACTTGGCGGCCCCCATATATATATGGGACCGCCGGTAGAAGAGTGATGTAATCTTTGATCTTAAAGTTTTTAAATGGAAACGTATTCACCCTCCTTTACGGTTTCCACAATTGGTATCAGAGCCACGTCGCTCTAGTTTTCAAAACAAATGGTTTTTAAAATAGAGTACGATCCATGTATCAAATTACCCATGAAGGGGGACTAAATATGGAAAGTGTTTTGTTGTTTGATTCGTACTAGTTTTGTTATTAAATATACTTCGTATACTAGCTTGAAGGAAAATTTTCTCAAAAGAACTTGGAAGTGTCAACTTATGTTTGTCTAAGTCGTAAGAGTAGAAATGATGTCTAAAACACGAAATTTATGTGCTGGAACAACTTTTTAAAGTCCTATGTTCTACAGTTAAGTTACAAAATGATTTTGAACAAAAAACATGTTTTGGGGTCACTGGTGGCGGTCCCATAAATGTTCGGGTGGCCCCCAAATATATCTAGGGGCCGTCACCTTTATGGGGGCCGCCGGTCTGTTTCGTCAGTTTTTGACAAACTTCAAAAAATCATATAAAATCAACCGTAAGTCTGTAGAAGTCGTGTCACCCGCCATTTCGAAGATAATCGAGTGTAGTTTCATTTAAAAATACTTCCAAGTCTTTATTCTAAACTTAAGTGAGTCAGAAATGCAAAATACTATATAGTGGTCAAAACTATATGTTTCAGTTTGATGTAAAACTTGTAGTTTACCTTTTTTTTCAAGTCGAGCATTACTAGTCAACTTATCCTTGAAAACATTGATATTGATTAATTTTTAAAATAGGGAGGAAACTATTGGGGAGGAAAATATTTTATTTTTAAATAAAATCAACGTTGTATCTAATACACAAAACAACGACGAATATCTTTATGTGTATGCTAGATGATTATGTGTGTTTACCTTTTTTTTAAATTTAGATAATAGATAATAAAAATAATCATTAACAAATTTGTAACGAAGCCTATTTATATATCTAAACACTTGTTCCAGGTATGTCTAGTGTTTTTGTAACTAGTTTTTATCCAAATCATGCCTAATAGATTATATGTTGATCTTTGCGTTAAGTTGCGAAGTTGTTTGTGCATTACATATAGGCATAAATAGCTATGTTTATAAACGTTACATAAACATATTGTAAATTATTTTAAGTATAGTAACCCACATAGGAATTAGAGTCCAATAATGTATCAAGTAGGTTCGAAAATATTGTCATAAGATCACACTTTAAAACCCGTCATCAAAATATTTCCAACACATTAACTCTCTTTCAATCAGATGTCTAAATCTTTTCATCATCTTGCATTGTTTGACCTGGTTGTTAAACAAAAGAAAAGTGATTGTATTAAATACAAAGTAATTAAGTAAAAGAAAATGTATTTTTAAACTTTGCTTATGCTTGCATTGTTCTAACACACACACATAATTATATTCTTTTTATAAACATATAGTATTTTACAAAAGATGTGTGTTGTATAAAAATAGTTAGAAAAATCATTTATATACTCATAAAATATCAAAAACTATGCATACTATACATATCAACAAATAGTTTTTCGCACAAGCAAAATATATGACAATCTTGAAGTAAGAAATTAACTTGTCATTATTCATCAACCTCACCTTACAACTAGTCTTAGAATTAATGGAACATACTATGAAATCTTTATTTGTTTTCCTTTAAAAAAAGAGTCTTCATGAGGGTCAAGAAAGATTTCTAAAAATTATCGATTCATTATTCAAATTATGATTGATATTATTATCGAATCTAATTGACACATTTTCGAGTATGGACAAGACATTGGATTCTTATTTTTCTAGCTTTAAGATTATATCAAAATGTAACTAGAGATATTATCTTAAACCTACATATTCAATCCCACTCAATTGATAATGGAAAATAACGACATCTTTTCCACAATGATAAAATATGCCATTGGATCATAACTCATACTTTGTGTAAATGATGTCCATATTCAGATCGAACTTGTCCCATAGTTTTTGTTTTCCAAATATTTGGAATATATATGCAAAAAATTACACAATGAATGTAGGTATTGACTACTATGATCTTTTAATCCCAAATAATTCAATTAAATTACCGTGCTATGCAACTTGCAAATCGTCAAGTCCGAATAGCCAAACATGAGCAAATGGCCACATCATATGTAACTTTGCTTAAATAGATTCCAAAGCCAACTCAAAACTCTAACTCTCTTCTAATTAAAGTATCTCTTACTCTAACCAAATAAGCATAATATTGCATAATCACCAATAGATTAACCCTTAACCATCTAAGTTAGGAACTAAGAATATATAGAACATAATTCCACAAACCATTAATTGCACTTTCTTATTAGCTAAGTGATCGTAAGAAGATTTTGAATATGAATATGATTATTATTCAAATGATAATCAATCTCACTGTTCAATCTAATTACAAATTTAGAATATGAACATCAAATCGAGATTAGGATTTATCTAGATCACGAAAATATCAATCAAATGACCATAGATATTTTTCGAGTCTACATGTTTAACCACCATCGGTTAATACATGAATTACGAAGTCGATTTAAAAACACAAGATTAGTCATCAAATTGCAACTCACACTTGCAATGAAGATGTCTCATATGAGTCTAAAGTGTATTCAAATGGTTTGTGGTTATTAAACACCCCCATTTTTGACATATAGCAGCGGAAGCTAATCTGAGGTATTACTTCATGGATACAACAATCATAATCATAGAAAAAACCTTTAAAAGAGACGTTGTTTAGGAAAAATTTAGATATCATTCATTATAATCAAGTTTTTACAAAATGCAGGCCCCAAAATCTAGTAATATCAAGTTATTTTTATTGAATTAAAAAGTTCAGCCATCTTCGAGTACATGCCACTCGTGCGCAACTTGCTTATTTACCTAAGATAACGCTCCGGACCCTCCCCACATGCTAAAAAAGGGTACAACAACAAAGTTTGATGAAATTCATAGGTTTTAGAATTAATAGATGAAAAACAATTTAATAATGAAAAATGGCATTGCAGGATAATTATCAGGTAGATCATATTAATTATGGAGAATAAGTATTATCACATGGGAAAACATGTTGGAATATATCATATGGTTTAGAATGCAATTCACTATAAATGGTAATAATTAGCAACGAAAACAATTATCATGGAAAATCAGGTAACAATATTATGCAATCTAAGCTCATGACATTCAGTACCATTACAGGGAAATCACTGTTAGAGATAATTGATTTAGTGGACATATGTCCCCCCGTGGAAAAGGTAACAATGCCAAGTTACCTAATCTAGGACAAAATATAGTGCGTATGGCTACCCTAGGCACGGGTATACAAACGGGAGCCGTCACCCCCAATAGATTATTTACAATAATTCGCGTCACTCACAATGCAAGTAATTTTATGATTCATATATGAAATATTGGCACTGGAAGCTACTTAGGGCAATAATATATCAGGATAGCATACAAGATGGAAAAAAACTTGCATTCATGGTATTGTAGCAGGTATTAACAGGTTTATAAAGTATGAAATGTGAGGTTATGAACTCAATAATTCCTTTGAAAAGTAATCACAATGTTTATAAGATAAACGAGTATGTAAAAGAAGTATTTAACAAGCAGTATCCCCCTCGAGTGTTTTAAAAAGCAAATAAAAGATTGAAAAAGCGAGGCTATGAACTCACAATTAATCGGATTTAAGAACATGTATATATTAAAAACAATTGAGCATAGTATCCCCCCTCGCAGGTTTATAAAACATGTAAATAAGTGAAAGCGAGGTTTCTGACTTCACCTGGTAGGTAGATGTAAAAATATCTGAAATAAAGCTTATGACTTATCACAATCCGTAAAACTGGGAATGTTTAAAATAGTAAAATGATCGTGAATAGCCACGTTACACAACCTGAGCTAATAAGTCAAAGTCTTAGGAAGTATTGTACTTAGACCTTTGGTTAATAGTTCTATGAGTTTGATTTAAGGAGTTTAGAATTATTGCCAATCACTTTTCGGCCAACACAAATTCAGAAGCATCAGATAAACATTGAGGAGCTAGTGCAACCTTTTAAAATCGTAAACCTAACAACTCAGTCAGTAACGTAATACCAAGATGAAACTCCTTAATATGAAGCTCCCTAGTATTGTGATACGATATAAGTTTTGCTCAATAACTGGAAACGATAAGCACGTCAAGCGTTAATTAAAGTTATGTCTTATAATGTTTTGAACATATTTTTATACTTTTTCAAAATGTTACATTTTAGACCCTTAAGAATGAAAAATGGCAAAATATACCCTTGGAGTTTGCACTTTTACGAGTTTGGTCCTTCTAGTTTAAAAGATATACAAAGTAAACCTTGCACTTTGAAAAGTGACATAATAGACCCCTATAGTTATAACTTTAGAAATATGGCAAAAATAGTCCTTGTACTTATAAGTTTTTAAAAGTTACGGTATATACCCCTTGCATGGAAATGATTTACAAAACAAGTCCAAAATCCATAATAATGATATTTTTCAATATGAAAAGTAATTTACAGGTTATAGCTTATTAATATAAGCTAAAATATGAAGATTTAACATAATGAAAGTTTAAAATAATGATTCGTTAAGCTAGGAAGCAAAACGGGTCATATTAGGGTTTTAAAACGTAAACGCGCGGGTTTTAAGTTCAAATTCCTTCAAGACTTGATAAAGTTGTTATATTAACATTAGTTAAGCATGTTAGGATAGATTATAACAATATTTAACCATTATAACATTTAGTTTTAAGAAAAACATAAAATTAGGGTTTCGGGTGTACGGTTTTGGATCAAAATGGAAAATGAGTATGAATTGAGTTATAAAACTTTAACAAGAGTATATTTAGGATCATATGAACATTATAAGAGTGTAGTAGCAAGTATGTTGATCATAGAACCTGGGTTTGAGCTTATATCTTGAAAATGGGTTGAAATAGGGACTTTTAGCTTTGTATGCCTAGAATAACGACTCCCGGGCTTCTTTTCTTGGTTTCTTTTGCTTCACTTCTGTTCTTGAGACTTCTTAGTACCTCTTAGGATCTTATTTGAGCAAAGGATTGCTGCTATTAAGGGTTATAGAGGAGGAAGTGGGGGATGAGTTAGAATGAAGAGTTTATGCTCCTATTTATAGTCGAATGGAGTCTTGGTGACCAAGGAGACTTAGAGATCTGGTTAGGACATGTATGAGAGCTAGAGGGTGATGTGTAGAAGCTACATGATGAGTTGCTAGTGCTAGAAACTAGCTTAAGGGTGTTGGCTTGTTCCTATGATGCCGCGGCTAAAAGAGAGACAAAGAGAGGTGATGTGGCTCATTTTAAGACCAAGAATGGTGTAGATATTTAGGAGAGGTGCTTGTAAGCAGCTTAGGGATGGAGGTGCTTGTCATTGAGGTGCTTGGTTGCAAGAAAGACTTTCAAATTGGGTCAAATTGCAAGGATTGTGAGTCGCTGGTATATTAGGGCTCGTTTAGGGTTTTTGAGCTTGAATTTCGAGTACATTGATGATATAAGTGTGGATTAATGTTTGTAAGGTTTCTACTAAGGATTATAATCAAGATTTGATAGGTAGTTTGGGTTTAAAATGGGTGAAAATGAGTAAACGGGTCAAAAGTTCACATTAGGGCACGTTTAGGGTTTCTTGGATTTTTTTCTTGTACATTGTTGTTAATATGGTGAAATGATGATGGAATGTGATTGATAAAATTTTAAATTAAGTTATTACAACCTATTTGAGTATTCGTTTAGGTTTACAATGGATAAAAATAAAGAAATGGGTCATGATTTAGAAACTAGCTCGGGTTAGGGTTTCTAGGTTTCATTTCATGAAATCTTATGAAATGAGGATAATTATGGAATGTAAATGAATTATATGACTTGCTTGAAACTTGTACTTGATATATTGTACAATATTGTTTAGGAAAACGGAGGTGAAACGGCTATTTTGGATGTCGTGCATTAAAGACTTATACATTATGCTTTAAAGGACTTGTACCTTATTTTAGAGGGAAGATGTATTCAAATGAGATGTTATATTACTTGTATATATGCTTTAGTAGCTTGTGCATTCACTTTAGATATTAACCTTTCATGGAATTAGGGTTTAGAGGTATACGATAATGATTTAAAGCCCGTTTTGATATAACGTTGCGAATGATACATTATATGAGTAATGTACTTTGTAATAATGATATTAAATTGACATGTTATGATGTTTGCTTGACATATACGAAGATAGGATTGATATAGGTAGGTTGCGTGAGCTTGTTAACTTTAGATATGCAAGGTACGTTGCATATTGAGATATTGGTAATGCAAGTAATGTAATAAAGCGAAAATTTCCCCGTATAATTGTGATTATAATAAACTAGGTTGATTTTGCATTTGATGAAAATTTTGGGTTGTTATATACGAGTTACAAACTAGTGTACGGTAAGTCTTGCCATTTACCTATCGAGTTAGAGCATAAAGCATATTGGGCTTTGAAACATGCTAATTTTGATCTTAAAACCGCGGGTGATCACCGGAAGCTTCAACTTAATGAGCTTAATGAGCTTCGTGATCAAGCTTACGAGAATTCTTTGATATATAAAGAGAGGACGAAGAAGCTTCACGACTCAAAGATCAAAAACCGCATTTTCAATGTTGGTGATCGAGTTTTACTCTTCAACTCTCGTCTAAAGATATTTTTGGGAAAGCTTAAAACTCGTTGGTCAGGACCTTTCACCATCACCAAAGTTTTTCCATACGGAACCATCGAGTTATGTCAACCCGATGGTCCAAACTTTAAGGTGAATGGTCATCGTGTGAAGCATTACTTCGGAGAGGACTTTCCACCCAAGGTAGTCCCAGATCTCCAGACTTTCCCCAAGGACGAATGAATTCGGGGATCGAGTCAAGCTATGTGACTCGGTTACCAAAAACAAAGCGCTTCGTGGGAGGCACCCCATGCTTATCCTTCTATCTTCTTTCTTATTTCTATTGTGATGTGAGGAGGCTTGTACTCTTCCGATTCTTGTTGTTTGTGCTTGTGATTTTTTGTAGGATTGAACCAAAATTTTCTGAAGACTCTCGTGTTCGGTGTTTTGTCCCGGTTCACTCGAGCTTCCTAGCCTTTGCTTGCCATTAGTTTGGGGAAATCCGATATCCTAAGATTATTATCGTCTAACATTTATCTTGCTTGAGATTTTTGTGATACTTTCTTCATGCTTGGATTATGCATTCAACTTTTTGAGTTCTAGTATGGGGTTTTTAAGTCTTAGGCTAGGAAACATTGAGGACAATGTTTAATTTTAGTATGGGGTAGTATATCTTCGATATGATTTTACCTACCTTTGCCCGTTGTTCTCACGTACCCCGTTTTCCCACAAAAAATTTAAATTTTTAAGTCTTAATATCTATTTTATTCTCATAAAAAACAGTTAGTTGAATAAATACAAAATAGTTGACACGAATGTAGGCTTTCCGTTGGTGAGAATAAAAAGTAAATTTTGACCCGACCAATTTTATATCTTAGCTTTCTCCTTAACTATAAATAGATTGATTTTTGCTAATCTTTTATACAAGGAGCTATAAAACGCAAGTCTAGCTTTAAAAAGTCAAGACTTTGCAAGTTCCCATAATTGATTTTAAATATGCGAAGATCGATTTATTAGAGTTGAGATTGTTGCCAGTCTATGTGACTTGTTAAAGTGTCGATCTTAATTCATTAGGCTAAGTATTCACGAGTTTCTTTATTAGAAATTTTAAATTGTGAAGAACAAGAGATGATAGAGTAGAATATAAGTTTTGATGCTAAACATAGAATAGTTGGATTTCTTTAAGGCTCATAAGTGTTAATTGTGGCTTTTTCTCCCATTAGCTTGTTTCACCTTTATATATAATTGTTTAATAAATAGAGTTGTGCGGTTTTTTGGTTAATAATTAGTTAATAGAAGTTTTCTTTAGTTCCTTTGTGATTAAGATGAGTACACATCAGGAATACTTAATTTGGCATACTATATGTATCACAAGAATAAATATTTTGCTTATCCCTTAAAGATCCTTAGGGTATATGGGTAGTAGAAAGAATAAGTAAAATTATAGCCTTATTCATCCTAAAGAGCATACAGGTACATGATGGATATTATGCTTAATTTTTTGTCTTTTTGTACCCTTAAAGAGACCTTAGGGAATATGGTGCAAATAAGATTGTCCATTTATGTCTAAAGAGCTAGGTATATGAACATTGAATGGTGCCTGCTTAAGTAACCTAATAAAAGCCCAATTTGTCGCCTCGATGTGACTTAATCTTGAATGCATTTGATCTTTTAAAAAGGTCTAGGAGCGAATTATTGTGTTTTTACCGATACGGCTTTTACTTTTGAATCACTAAGTTTCGAAATAATGTCTTAAGCAGCCTTCGGGTTTATGACTTCAAAAAAATCTTGAGATACAAAATTAGTAATAAAGGAGGAAAAGTAAAGAACACAATTACTTTAAAGCGTAGTGTTACATCATACTGTATTTATAGCAATGATCTTGTTTTTAAAAGCTGGCTTTGGAGAGTGAAAGTCGGGGACGAATAATTTATTCCATATTGTGACACTTTTTATGCTTTATGTTCCGTGATCCTAAAAGTTATCAATGAATAATGAAAGCAATACATTATGTCACGCATGAATAAGTTGTAAGTTGTAAATTAGAAAAATTATAAAAATGGAAAAAGTTTTGAAAAATGGGAAAATAGGATGTTTTAAAGCTTGTGATTTCTTAACTCTCCCCACAAAAATATTTGCTACTTTTTAAAGATTTAGTTTGGGGAAGTTTTGAGGTATTTGGTTTTAGAGCATATAATATTGCGTAAGGACACGGAAATCACTTAGTTTGGGGAATTTTGATATGTGAGAAATCACATATCCTTTTTATATCAAAAATGTCCCTTAAATTATCAAAATGTGCAAAAATATGCTTGTATTTGTGTATTTTGTTGTTTGTGAATGTGTAGGTACGAATAATGCAAAAATCACAAGAAAACGGTCAAAACTGGACAAACACGAACACGAGAACGGAGAGAGTGCACAAGAGCCGGAATTTTTCTAGCAAAAGGTCAACAAAGTCAACCTTGGTCAACCCTTGGTCAACCCACAAAATGCCAAAACCCTCAAAATAACCCAAAATGGGAAAATCCTTAATGACCCCAAAAACCAAAACCCGAAGGACCCCGCGACAATGCCCAACCGACCCCACCCTACGTTCCAGGTACGATCCAAAAACAACCCACTCACCCTCCAACGCTATACAACCCCCACACCACCCCAAAACGCACCATACCACCTAGTAGACTCGCACCCCCCCCTCCCCCCCCCCCTGATCCTCCCTCCCACCAACCCCCTCCCACTCAGCAACCCTAAACATAGCACGGGTCCCAAACCCCCCCAAACCCCCCAATAACCCGAAACCCAAAAAAAACTACCTACAATCTAATAACAACACCCCGCCCAAAATTGTGCACTCCCATCTTTAACCATCTCTCTAGTGACCTAACCCACGAATCCCCAGTCCTCCCACGGAATCACAAGACCCGATGTGACGTCGGGACGGTGGAGGACGGCGTGGGGGTGGGTGAGGGGGTTTTTGTTTTGGGGGGGGGGTTTGTGGTTATAAGGATTGAATAGGAGGTATGGGGCGGTGGGAAATTTGGGGTGGATTTTGTGATGGGTGGAGGTCTTCTCGCATGTGGGTTTGCGGTAAAATGTCATCTTGTGTCAGAGCGGGCCAGCTTTAATAAACCACCTCTCAAAACACTCACATCACCCATCCCCATCACTACCTCACCACCATTAACTCCAACTCACCCAACCCACCATAATCAACAATAACCCTACTGGCCAGCACTGACACCAATGACATAAATAGCCCAAACCAACAGCATCCCCCACCAAATGGCTAATTTTGCACTACAAACTCGTGCAAATAAAACACACATGCACCAAAGACGTGGTGAGTGCCATGCGAGTCGATCTGAGTGATTAATACTAATCCAACTGGCTTTCAAGAGAGAGAACTAATGAATGGAAAGAATGGAGGGTTCAAGATTAAGAGGAGCGACTAACAAACTAGAAGACCTGGAACATCTAACACATGGCTATAAGTACATCCTGCCTCTGTCACAAAAAGAATCTAGCCAAACAAAATAAGTATCTAGAGTAGACGTACCAATAATTATTTTTAGCTAAAAGACCATTTAGAATTAAGACACTCAACATATATATAAAAAGACATTGACAATCATTTTCATTAATAAGATATAACGTTTCCTCTCATCTGGATGTTGGAAACAATTTTTACTCTACGAGAACCCTAGGAATTCCAACGCTTACCAAATAACAAAAAAAGCTCACAAATAAGCTTTATCTCTACTATTAGCTAATCTCCATCCACAACAACGGCTCTCAAACGCTTAGTTTCAGCATTTCTAATACAAGTCCCAATCAAATAATACCACCACTCAATTTGGAAGGGAATTACCCAAAAGTGCATGCCAACCAGGACCCTACCCGTAAACCACGGAACAGCCTGGATCTTGAAGAGTAGCTCCTGCGCGCATTACTAAGCATGAATAAGCTAAGGATTTATTAAAGCAATCACATTCCATTTTTTATAGCTTAATTCAACCTCATAGTCCTTTTTAATAGCAACATATTGTATGCTAAGTTAATGCTTATTAGAGCTAAATAAATTGTTAGTTGCTTATTAATATTAATATATAGTGACCCCACAACTAAACCAACAAAATACAACACCATTACCCAACCCCCCCCCCCCAACCACTCCAACATTCCGACTCAACAACCAACATCAACAAACTAATTAACCCAAGAAACAACTTGTCCTATAATCCCTGTCAACAACCACACATGACAAATAACATATATTAAAACGCCACACCACAACCACCTCACCCACAGTTCAATCCTTGCCCACCTTCTTGAGAAAAGTCCCCCCCGACCAACCACCATAACTACTCAGCAATCGGCCCTAAGGTACCTCATCATGATATCAAACTTAATCACCACAAATGAATTGAACGCGTAAGAAATCGCTGTCTACTAAAAGGCAACCACACGAAAAACCAACCGTAAATCACTAACACCTGAACCCTCATCACGACAACTAAACTCCCTACATGCCACCTAATACCCGAACCCCAATAATCAAGAAGCAACATACAATACATGTGTCACAAGCAAAATTAACCGCACTGCTGTTCAAATCAAGAACTTAGTGCCTCCCCACACATATATGTTTTGAGATTTAACCATAAACATGTCAGAATACATCACTAGGATATAACCAGTAGGACTTCAATCACAAATAAATCAGAAGTTATAAATTAGTTTTTAGGATTTAATTTTTAGTTTACAAGTAGTTTATAGGTAGGTTTCAATCTGTTTCAGCTTATTTTATCTTAAAAGATAATTTGAGTATCTGTTTTTAGCCTTAAAATTCAGCATTTTCCATTTTCAACACTAAAAATAAAATTTAGCTCCTATTGAGTGTTTAAGCCTTTTTCAGCTAGTTTTTTTTTCTTTAAGCAATTGATTTTCAAAATACATTTTGTTTGTAGTTTTTAGTAGCTTTTTTGCCAGTCTTTAAGCTGGTATAAGCTAGAAAGCCATAAGGTTCCTTTAGCTTATAATGCCCTTTGAGGCTGTTTAGTTTTCAGTTTTATCAAAAGTGCTTATTATTGATTTATAGCTTATTGCCTGAAGTTTTTGCTTAATTTTTGTTCTAATAGATTATTAGGTTAATTCCTAGTTGCTCTTAGCTTATTAAAGTCAAGTTTTAGCTTATTTTATCTTTTGAATGAAAATCTAAAAACATAAAAATCAGTAGCAAGTACTCTTTTCATTGTGCTTTTTCAGTTCTTATTTGAATTTCAAAATAGTTTTAGATTATTATTATAAGTAGTGTTTTAGTCAAACTTTAAGTAGATATAAAGCTTATTGCCATAAGGATCTGTTTGTGTATTTAAAATTAAGCTCAAAAGTTATCTATTTATCTGTTTGGTTCTAGTTTTAGAGTAAGAGCTTATTTGAATGTTCTAGCTTATGTCTTGTTTTTTTTCTGCTTAATTCTTGCTTAGATTAGCTTATTAGGTTAGCAATAAGTAGTGTATAGCCAATTTAGTCTAGTATCTAGCTTAATCAAGTTTACTAGCTTATTTAGTTTGTCAAAAAGCCAAAAACATGCTAAGTTTGTTCTGTCTATTTATATAAGCCCTTTTTAGCTCATTTAGTGATTTTCAAAAATAGTTTCTTTTATAAAATTAGCTTATTTCCAGCTTTTCTACAACTTAGTTTTTTTGAAGTTTTCAAAATAAAAAGTTTTGCAAAAAGCTAAGTCATGGGATTCGAACCCATGACCTAGCCCTTCACACACATACGTCTCAACACACCACACACAAACCATCTCTGCCCTTGGGTCTTTTCTGTTTACCTTTCTTTCTTTTATTCTTTTAACACCTCTTTGAGCTCATAAGAAAATAAGCACTTCGCATGCTTAAATGCTTTTTTACAGCTTATTGAATTAAGATTTTTAGGTTTTTATATTTTTCCTGCATTCTTTAGCACTTAAGAAATTTTCAGTATATTTCTTAAATTTTTATTTCAAAGTTTTATATTATTTTTTTGAATTAATTTTGTTAAAAACTTTAAAAAATCATAAAAAATAGAAAAATATTCAAAAAAATAATTTTCTTTTTTATAAAATTTTCTTTT
This sequence comes from Tanacetum coccineum, assembly GCA_026074375.1. Lineage (NCBI taxonomy): Eukaryota > Viridiplantae > Streptophyta > Magnoliopsida > Asterales > Asteraceae > Tanacetum > Tanacetum coccineum. Next base: position 9,797 of record BQNB010099906.1, on the reverse strand, counting down.
ATCATATTCTAGGCTTAAGTTGAAATTTACTTTCGTATGGTTAAAATTTTGGAAGTTCGCTTTTTAAAGAACGGGATTCGATCCCCGTTCTCGTTTTCTTCGTTTTTAAGCTTTAATCACTCTCGTCTTATAATTTCTTTAGCATTTCTTTTTAAATAGTCAAATAGGATTAGAAATAGATTAGAAAAGCATTTAGGGCTTAATTTTAGTGTTCTTGCTTATTTGTCGCGTTTACTTTATTTCCCGTTATCGTTTTTTCGTAGTTAGATTTAATTGTGCCTTTATTTGCTCACTATTAGGATTTTAGAAAACAATCATATTCGAACCAATTCAAGTCATTGTCCAAATAACAAACGAGGTCTCAATTTCATAAATCTTTAGGAAAACGACCCGGTAATCACTTACCGGCTTACGTATTATATTTTCGTGTAGATTTTTACTTTAAATCTTTGTCCTCAAGGGTTTTTAGTAAATCTCTTTATACTTTGAATATTATTACGTATTATAAAAATACACAACATCAAAAATGGCGCCGCTGCCGGGGATTTGTGATTAAGATTCTTTCGTTTGCGTTTGTCGATCGTGATTTGAAGAACCTTTCGTTTTCGAAAGTTACGCTTTTGAGAAAATCAAAAATACAAAAAAAATAAAAATATAAAAAGTAAAAAAAATATTTTTCTTTTCTTTTTAGTATAAGTAGAAGATTAATAAATAAGAAAAATACAAAAATATTTGCTCTTCCGGATTTTTCGATTTTTCTTGTGAATTTGTGAATATAAGAAATAAAAAAAAGTTCACCAAGTTGGTAAAAGAACACCAACAAATAATACTTTCAACTGAAGTATTATCCATCAATAAGTTCCCGAACTTAAGATTCAAAAATTTACCGTTTGTGTCACTTACGAAAAAGGCGCACCTCTTTTGTAAAATTTATTTTACTTAAGAGAGTTACCCTAAGTTTGTTGATTATTCGGTAAACAAAAATATTTTCTTTTCTCATTTCTTTTATCATTGTTTGATTTGTTTAGTGCATGCGCACTAGAAATTCCAATTTTCCAAATAATTCGAACGTAACCATTCCGAGACGTCGAAATAGAGGACGTGCTCCAAACGTAGTCGAACCCGAGCTTCGTACTATCGTTGAAGTTGCACCAATGGCGGAACGTACAATGGAAGTAAAAAAAAAAAAGAAAAAAAAAGAGACTACACGTGCACCCACGAAGGGAGGAGAAGCTATCGTTTTACCAGAAATTAATGCGGATCATTTTGAGATTAAAACGAATTTGTTACAATTAGTTCAAGCTAACCCGTTTCACGGATATGAGAGGGAAAATCCCCATGCTCATATCAATAGTTTCAAAAGGATTACCTCGACTTTACGATTTAGAGAGGTGCCGAACGATGAAATTAAGCTTATGATGTTTCCATACTCACTTGAGGGGGCCGCTAGATTGTGGTACGAGAAAGAACCACCTAATTCGATCTTGACTTGGGAGGATCTCGTAACCAAATTTGTGAATCAATTTTTCCCTCCTTCAAAAACCACTCACTTAAAGAATGAAATTTCTCGTTTTACACAAAAATTCGAGGAGACTTTTAGTGAAGCATGGGAACGATTTAAGGAAATGCTTAGAGCTTGTCCTCACCACGGATTTACGGAGTTAACTCAAGTTGATACCTTCTATAACGGTTTAAACGAGAACGATCAAGACTCCTTAAATGCCGCAGCGGGTGGAAATTTGTTAAGTAAGACGACTAGAGAAGCTTTGAACATAATTGAGAATAAATCAAAAGTTCGTTATTCACGTAATAAATCGAATGTTTCTAGGATGAATACGACTTCTAGGGAAAGTGTTAGTAAAACGGATGAGAGAATTGATAAGCTTGCGGATCAACTTTCGACCTTGTTTAGATTGTAGCAAAAAAAGTTGTCACACCCCGCTTCGGTTAAAGTCGGTGTTGAGGAATTGTGATACTTTGTACTTGGTGCCTCATTCTTGGTACAATTGTCCTAATACCGATAACAATCAAGCTAGTGTTTGTGCGGCAACAGGTTCTTATAATCAAGTTAACCCTCTGAACCGTGTTAGTAACCAAATGGCACCACTAGGTTTTACTCGGGTGCAAAACAATGGTCAAAATAGGAATTATCAAATCAAAGGACAAGGAAAAATTCTTTAATCGGGGAATAAATTTCATGGTATCAAGGTTTCAAGCTCAAAATAATCATTTTTCCAAATTTTCAAAATCAAGGATTTCAAAACCAACCTTTTCAAGTTCCTAATAATCAAGTTCAACAAGAGTTTTCAAATGAGTTTTCAAGTTACAAGAGAAATAATGATCAAATGATGAGAAACATGCAAAATCAAATCAACTCGTTGAAAGGAGACTTTAAGAATGAAATTCAAAACACGATGAAGACTCAACAAGCCGTCTTGATGAATCAACAAAATGTTTTTCAAACTAACTTGCAAAAAAGAAAGTGTATTCTTTTCAAAACCAAGCCCTCAACTCGGGTACTCATTCCGAAGTAATACCATTTCAAAACCCAAGGTAGAGATGTAAGCAATCATTACTCGAATGGTGATTGCTTACAGGGCCCTCGATTCCTACTAACCTTCTCCTAAAAAGGTAGTAGAACAAGAAACCGAGGAGACAACGGATACGGAGCAAACAAATTTCCAAGGAAGTACCGCTCACATCCCACCTCCGGTTAACCCCATTCCAATTCTGGAACCCGATGTTCCGAAGACTTTACCTAAGCCGAATATTCCATATCCTTCACGACGTAATGATCAAAAATCCCGTGACAAAGCTTCGAATCAAATGGAGAAGATCTTCCAAATCTTTCAAGATTTGCGCTTCGACATTAAGTTTCCGCGATTCATACTTTGATGCCAAGATTTGCTCCTACGATTAAGAGTTTGCTCATGAATAAGGAAAAGTTGCTTGAGTTAGCTAAGATACCATTGAACGAGAATTGCTCGGCGATGCTCCTCAAAAAGCTTCCCAAAAAGCATGGAGATCCTGACAAATTTCTTATTCCATGCAATTTTCCCACCACCACCACTCGGGAATGGATGTATGTCACGCCTTGGCCGATCTTGGCGCGAGCATAAATCTTATGCCTCTTTCCTTTTGGAAAAAGCTTTCCCTACCCAAACTTACACCAACTCGGATGACTTTAGAGTTAGCGGATCGATCGATTACTCATCCTAAAGGACTCGCCGAAGACATTTTTGTCAAAGTTGGGAAATTTCACTTTCCTACCGACTTTGTTGTTGTTGAATTTTAAAGTCGTCTCGAGTTCCCACATACTTGGAATCCTTTTTGAGGACCGGTCGTGCTTTAATTGATGTTTATGGAGAAGAAATAACCCTTCGAGTTGACAATGAAGCCGTCACTTTTAATCTCAATCAGACTACGCGATACTCCTCGACATATGATGATACGTCGATAAACCGAATTGACATCATTGATGTGGCTTGTGAGGAATTTTCTCAAGAAGTACTTGGTTTTTCGAATAATTCTTCGAGTGGCAATCCCACTTCGTCTTCAGAACTGATTCTTTCTTCTACTACCCCTTCGTTCACTCCTTTTGAAGGAGGAGATTTTATTTTGGAAGAAATGGAGACTTTCTTACAAACTCCGGATGAGTTTACGGATTTAGATGATGATTTTTACGACACGGAGGGAGATATTCTTTATCTTGAGCAATTGTTAAATGAAGACCCATCTCCGACTCTCCCTCCAAAGAAGAATGAAGACCTTAAGGAAGTCACCAAGGCAAAACCTTCAATTGAAGAGCCTCCGGAATTAGAGTTAAAAGATTTACCATCTCACTTGGAATATGCTTACTTAGAAGAAAACGACAAGTTACCAGTGATTATTGCAAAAGGTTTAAAAGATGATGAAAAAGATGCTCTCTTAAAAGTGCTTAAATCACATAAACGGGCCATTGCTTGGAAAATCACCGACATCAAGGGTATCGACCCTCGTTTTTGTACACACAAAATCTTGATGGAGGATGATTACAAACCCACGGTTCAAAGTCAAAGACGGGTTAACCCAAAAATTCACGAGGTAATAAAAAAGGAGGTCCTAAAACTTCTTGATGCCGGAATGATTTACCCGATCTCCGACAGCCCATGGGTTAGTCCAGTGCATTGTGTTCCAAAGAAAGGTGGAATAACCGTTGTTGCTAATGAAGAGAATGAATTAATTCCGACACGTTTAGTTACCGGGTGGAGAGTTTGTATCGACTATAGGAAATTAAATGAAGCGACTCAAAAAGATCATTTTCCATTACCATTTATGGATCAAATGTTAGAAAGATTAGCCGGAAATGAGTTTTATTGTTTTCTAGATGGATTTTTGGGGTATTTTCAAATACCAATAGATCCCCAGGACCAAGAGAAAACTACTTTCACATGCCCGTATGGAACTTTCGCGTACCGTCGCATGCCTTTTGGCTTGTGTAATGCTCCCGGTACTTTCCAACGGTGTATGATGGCCATATTCCATGATATGATCGAAAAGACTATGGAAGTGTTTATGGATGATTTCTCAGTTTTTTTTATTTTTAGGGATAGTTTTGATTTGTGCCTCTCCAATTTAGAAAAGATGCTAAAAAGGTGTGAAGACACGAATTTAGTTCTTAATGGTAGAGAGCCACTTATTATGTGTAGAGAAGGAATTGTGTTAGGTCATAAAATTTCGAAGTCGGGAATTGAGGTCGATCGTGCTAAAGTCGATGTTATCGCTAAGCTCCCTCACCCGACTACCGTAAAAGGTGTTAGGAGTTTCCTAGGTCATGCAGGTTTTTACCGACGCTTTATCCAAGACTTTTCCAAAATAGCTAGACCTATGACTCACCTTCTTGAGAAGGAAACACCGTTTGTGTTTTCTAAGGATTGTATTGATGCTTTCGAGACTCTTAAAAAGAAGCTTACCGAAGCTCCGATCTTAGTTGTCCCAGATTGGAACCTACCTTTCGAACTTATGTGTGATGCAAGTGATTTCGCGATTGGTGCGGTTTTAGGACAACGAAAGATGAAGCACTTTCAGCCTATACATTATGCTAGTAAGACAATGACCGAAGCTCAAATTCATTACACTACGACGGAGAAAGAAATGCTTGCCGTAGTGTATGCTTTTGAAAAGTTTTGGCCATATCTTGTCTTATCTAAAAGCATAGTGTATACGGATCACTCGGCTTTAAAGTACCTTATGAATAAACAAGATGCCAAGCCGAGGTTGCTCCGGTGGGTTCTCCTCCTACAAGAATTTGATATCACCATCCTGATACAAAACGGAATGTGAGAACCTGCGCTGATCATTTATCTAGACTTGAGAATTCTCATAGGATATTAGAAAAATAAAGACATAAATGAAAATTTTCCTTTAGAGACTCTTGGAGTTATTTCTAGTGAAAGTACCCCATGGTTTGCGGACTATGCAAATTTCCATGCGGGGAATTTTATCATCAAAGGAATGACGACTCAACAAAAGAAGAAGTTTTTCAAGGACGTTAAACATTATTTTTGGGACGATCCCTATCTTTTTCGTATTTGTGCGGATCAAATCATTCGACGGTGTGTGCATAGGCAAGAAGGCTAATGATATCCTCAAAGCTTGTCATGAAGGACCCACCGGGGGCCATCATAGTGCCAATCTCACCGCTCGAAAAGTATTTGATGCCAGTTTCTTTTGGCCGACCATATATCGAGATGCCCATACAATATCAAATCTTGGAGTAATACATGTCAAAGACAAGGCAAAATTTCACAACGAGATGAGATGCCTCAAAACGTCGTATTCAATTTGAAGAAATCATCGATGGTAAGGGGTATCGATTTTATGGGACCTTTTCCGTCTTCACGTGGAAATAAATACATCCTCGTTGTCGTTGATTATCTTTCAAAGTGGGTGGAAGCAAAGGCACTCCCCACAAATGATGCTCGAGTAGTGGTTAAGTTTTTAAAATCTCTTTTTGTCCGATTCGGAACACCTAGAGCTTTTATAAGCGATCGTGGAACCCATTTTTGTAATGATCAGTTTGCTAAAGTAATGTCTAAGTATGGGGTCACTCATCATTTAACTACCGTTTATCATCCTCAAACAAGTGGTCAAGTGGAGGTGTCCAATCGCGGCTTAAAACGTATTCTAGAAAGGACGGTTGGAGAAAACCGTGCCTCATGGTCCGACAATGAACGGTGCACAAATTTTGAGCTTGAAATGATTAACGGTTGATCAAAACTCAAATAAGGACAAGCGGTGCACTAACGATTCACGTTGGAGGGCTAACGGCTAAATTATAACTATTAAGGACAAACGGTGTAAGGTTGTTTTAACAAAGAGGTAAAAAAAACAAAGGACGAAGGGTGAATTTGAATTAAAGTCCAAGGGCTGCATGTGTCATTTTCAAATTCTTGTTAATTAAGAAATGAATTCCCTCCATTTTTCTTATCACCTTCGTTTAAAAATGAGATAAAAGAACACGATTGTATATTTGATCATTTAAACTTGTTCGGTTATCGTCGATGAAATCCGAATATACTACGTTGATCGAAACAATGTCACGATCTCAACGGTAAAGGTTATAAGTCGTGTAGTCAACCGATACTCGAAACCGAAAAACCGAAAACTTGTTAAAACGTGAAGATTTTGTTCTTGTGGTTGATGTAGTTCGGTTCTAGCTAGAAGAAAACTCGTTCGGTCCAACTCAAAAAAATTAATCGTTCGGTCCTTGAGATTTTTCACTCGTTCGGCTCTATAGAAGATGAACTCGTTCGGTGGTTGACGGATCAACTCGTTCGGTTCTATAGAAAATAAACTCGTTCGGTGGATGAAGAATCAACTTGTTCGGTGCTATAGAAAATGAACTCGTTCGGTTCTAGTCGTGTTCCACTCGTTCGGTTCAAGAAGTTTAAACTCGTTCGGTCCTTAATGAAAAATCGCTCGATTGGCTCTTTGAAAGATTACTAGTTCGGTTGAGCTTTAAAATGAACTCGTTCGGTTCCCACAAGTTTAAACGCGTTCGGTTCTCACAAGTTTAAACTTGTTCGGTCCTTGAAAGATGAAACTCGTTCGGCTCTTAAGTTTTTCACTCGTTCGGCTCTCGTGAATTTCACTCGTTCGGTTGATGATGAAAGAAACTAGTTCGATGGTCTCGTTCGGTTGTCTTTGGAATGTTACTCGTTCGATTCCAAATAATTGTGCTCGTTCGGTTCTTTCACAACGTAACTCGTTCGGCTCACACTAGTTTGAACTATCGACCTTGTCTTTGCCGTCTTAACAGAAACCACCAAAAACCACCAAGAAAAAGGACCAAAATAAACTAGCCAAAATAAACTAAGACTTTTGGTCTTTGTCGTCTTAACAGAGACTTTTGGAAGATAAAGGACCAAAATAAACTAATAAAAATGTAAAAAAAATTGTTAACTAGCCACGAGCATAATAGAACATCAAGTAAAAAAAGTGAACTTTTGTTGCAAGGAAAAAAATTATGACGAAATGAAAACAAAAACAAATTAGCATAATAATAAGCTTAAAAAAATTACCACAAACAAATCATGAAACCCACCCGAGGCGACTGATACCAATTGTTGGATCCCGATCTACACTTTCACTTCATATTACACAACACGGGTCAAACCAAGAAACTAGAAAGAAGAAAATGGTTTAGAGAGAGAAAGAAGAGAGAGAGATGAGAGAAAAAGAGAAGATATTATTTAGAAATAATGAGAAGAGATATTTTCTTAGTAGAAAATATCTATATATATACCCCTACACATTTAATGTGACGCGTGGGATATTTAACTAGGACTCGGGCTCGGGTTTTGCTTGGGATTAAACCCGAAACATATACAATATTAGTTTAACTATCGAGCCCGATTCCCGATAATATTCTATTACAACATTAACTAATTAATTGACCGAGACTTAAATACATAATGAACGAACTTCATGTTCGACTCAATATTTTTGAGGCTAACAGAAATTATAGCCGTATTTATTCCTTAAAGAGCCTAAGGGTATATGGAATGGATATTGTTGCTTAATTTTTGTCTTGTTTATACCTTAAAGAGCCTTAGGGTATATGGTGCAAATAAGATTGGTCCATTTATGTCTTAGAGAGCCTTAGGGTATATGACATGAATGGTACCTTGCTTAAGTAACCTAAATAAAAGCCAAATTTTGGTCGCCTCGATATAGACTTATTCTTGATGGCATTGTTTTCTTTTGAAAAGGGCTAGGAACTAATTATTGCGACTTTACCGTTACGCTCTATTTTTGGAATTAATAAGTATCGAAATAAAGTCTTAAAGAGCCTTCGGGTATATGACTTAAATAAAATCTTGAGATACAAAATTAGGAAATAAGAGAGGAAAAGTAAATACACAATTAGCTTTTATGAGTAGCGTTAGCATCATAACTTGTATTTTGCAATGATCTTGTTTTTAAGCTTGGCTTGGAGAGGTGAAAATCAGGGACGATGAATTTATCCAATTGGACACTAAATTGTGCTTTTTGTTCTGTGATCCTAAAAGTTATCAATGAATAATGAAAGCAATACATTATGTCACGCTTGAATAAGTTGTAAGTTATAGGATATAAATCATAAAAATCATAAAAATGGAAAAGGTTTTGAAAAATGGGAAAATGGGGTGTTTTAAAGCTTGTGATTTCTTAACTCTCCCCACAAAAGTCTTTGCTACTTTTCAAAGATTTAGTTTGGGGAAGTTTTGAGGTTTTTGGTTTTAGAGCATATAATATTGCGTGAGGACACGACAATCACTTAGTTTGGAGAATTTTGATATGTGAGAAATCACATATCTTTTGTATATCAAAAATGACCCTTAAATGATCAAAATATCTAAAAATATGCTTGTATTTGTGTATTTTGTTGTTTGTGAATGTGTAGGTATGGATATGCAAAAATTACAAGAAAACGGTCAAAACCGGACAAACACGGACACGGGAACGGATCAAGTACAAAAGAGCTGGAAGTTTTTTATTAAAGGTCAACAAAGTCGACTCTTGGTCAACCACTAAAAGACAAAACCCTTGAAAATACCCAAAATACCCTTATTGTTAACTCAAATTCACCAAAAACCCTAAAAATAATGACACCGTTAGTCCTTTGTTAATATAGGACTAACGGTCGTTAAGTGCTAATTACATAAACCCTTCTACTCGAAACCTAAAACCTGTTAACCCATACCCCAGCCCAAAACTAATTACTTATGGCCCAAATCCCTTAAAAGTGGCCCAAGTCAAAATGTTTATATAAGCCAAGTCAAAGAAGAAAAGGGCGCGGGAAAGTTTGTTGTTACTATTCATGCATCTTCCCCAATTTACCATCCTAAAAATTACTTGGATTAAATGCAATTAACCTGGTACAAAAGATGCTTAGTACTAAGCTTACATGTCAGCAAGGTAAAATGTTATTCAAGCCCTATGATTGGTCAATCTTACTCAAGGAATGACACGTAGGAGCCAAAGAAACACACATTGATGGGAAATTTACATTGAATCACAGCCAAAAGAAGCACAAGAGAATCAAACCATGGATTGCCACGTTGGCAATCTTTGTGCTCACTTAATGATCTAACGGATAAGAGATGGTATCCAATGATTGAAGGATAATAAAGGGCCAAGATTAGAGTTCAAGAGGAGCGTGTGCAGAGGTCTAGATCCTTCTCTCCAGACCTTTAAATACAAGACCTTGCTCACTCACAAAGGATATCTAGCTTAATTTAAGAGTAGTTTAGTGATAGCTTATTGTAATTTTC
>BQNB010099905.1:0-24824 GCA_026074375.1 Tanacetum coccineum | reverse complement strand
CAAGTCTAACTTAAAGACTTTTCTGTAAACAAAAGTGCTTGCTGGGAGACAACCCGGAATGTATTTTTAATTTTTATTGAGTTTGTCTTCCCAGATTTTCTATACGGAGTATCCAAACCCCATGGATATGGCGTATTAACTATTTTGACGTTATCCAGTCTTTATTTTCAGCATAGTCTATACGACGTATTCATTAAATGAATACAGCGTATACATGTATCAATACGGTATCCTAGGGTATGGATACGGCGTATCGACTTCCTGTACAGTTTTAGGTATTTATTTCGAGTCTAACCAAACGAATACACGGAGATAGAATTTCATTTGTTTTTTGAGAATTTACACAGGCCCTCGTGAAGGTAAATCGATGAATATTGGTGGAGTATTTACAAATCTAGAAATCTCAAAGTGTTGGAGTCTTGAAATCTCAAGACGGTTGTTCAACATGAAATCTTGCTCATAAACGTAACTTGGAGAATCTACCGAGCAAATATCAGGGGAGTTTCTCATTCTAATTCTTTTTAATTCCCGTATTTAATGGTTTATCTATACAACGAGGACGTTGTATAATTCAAGTGGGGGGGGATGGAATTAGAATGTTTACTTGTCCTATTTTTCACACTAAAATGCTTAAATTATGCTCAAATTTAAAAAAAATTCAAGCATACTTTTGTGAAATTACTTGATACATAACCCGCACACAATAACCCTTGTTAGATATTGTGAGGATTTAACCTTATCCGTTTCCAAATGTTTACCCAAATTCCATAAAATATGAGTGTGCCGGTGATGTTGTAGATTTTAGAACTTGGCTTGGTATATCTATTCGAGACCGCAGTAATAAGTATTATGGATTTAGATGGAGTAACTTGTTTAAATTGGTAAATTTTAGGATTACACCTAAATCGCCTTAAATGTTGTTATTAAACTAACTTTACACCGTTAGTAACCTTCCGTTTAAACCCCTTTTTCCACTCTCATCTTTAGACGTGATGATCAATAGAACAACCCCGTAGGAGCAATCCTATACGGAATTACACCAACTATTTGTTTCGTTACACCCTTACACCTTAACCTACCCTATTAGATTAAGTTTAATTTACAGTTGCTAGTTGCTTAAAGTGTAAAGTTTGTATTTCCAGAGTCTTGTGTCATTTTCTATCTTTGGTGCGGTTGGAAATTTGCACATTGCAAATGGGAATGTATATTAGTAGTCAAAACTTATGTGATTTTACTACTGTCATAATTATTGGTGAAACCGAAGAACGAAGAACTACCAAAGGAATTATCCAGAATTATTATGATCGTGAAGATGGTGAAACTACAACGAGATTTGAAGCATAGTTATGGAAAAAAAACAAAAAAATCGTAACAAAAAAGAGAAGGAAAGTTTGAAGATAATCGTTTCGCAACTACCGAAGGAATTACACGAAGGATCGATTATTCGTTGATACGTCTAGGAAAATCAACGATGTAGAGTATTGTATAAAGTGGAAGATATCGCCACTTACCTTGTAGAGTATGTAAAGTTTTGGGATGATTGGAAAGTTGACCGTTACAGGAACGCCAACTTAGGTTGTTGTTTTTGACCGATGATCAAGACGTTGTAAATAGTTGTGTCTTTATCATGGTAACAGTCTGAAAAAGTGTCTAGCAACTTGTATCTTAGTCTTAATCTATTTGTTTCTTGATTTTTATTTAACAACAATTTACTTCCCTCTCACCTAATGACTAGCCTCTGGTTTTACGCGAATGAGGATTTATACGAACGTGCGTGTCTATTCCGTCGTTACGGCCATGTATGCATGTCTCGTACCTCGTTGGTTTACGACTTTTGGTGAAGGATAGAAGGTTCCTACCCTATATCATTCTTTATCCTAACCGTTGGTTAAATTCGAATGAGGATGTGATCAGACACGCATGTCTATTCCGTCATTACGGCCATGTATGTGTGCTTCAGCTGCCTTGGTGTGTATGTGTGGTCTTTGTCGCCCTCCTGGAATATTGGTATCGATATGAAGCCTTCTCATACAAACCCATATTTACCTTTAAAATCTTGTTACTCCTTAGCTTTAGCGGTGGAGATGTGTATTCTTGCCAAGCTTATGATAGAATACTCGTCATGGCCAAGCAATTGAGCGAATTAGTTACATGTTACCACGTAGACTAGTTGAGTGATTTGAGTGTTTTCATCTTCCTATTTTATGAGGTGTTTGGTTGTGTACTTGTAATAGATCAAATAAATGCTTTAACGGAAAATATCCTTAGGGATACATTTTTATAAACTTCTAAAGGCTACTTGAGGACAAGTAGGATTCAAGTGGGGGATATTTGATGACATCAAATAACGTCTATTTTATAGCATCATTTATCCCATGTAATTAACCCATTTTGTATAATTATTGCAAAGAATTGTTACTTGATCGTTTGTATTTGAAAATTGCAGTAATTATGGAGTATTTGGTGAAGTTATGCTAAAAGGCACGCATTTTGGAGCATAAACAAAGAGTTTGAGAAAGTCTACTGATCTGACAGCAAATACGCCGTATTATTCTCGACCTATACGACGTATCCAAGACTTGACGAGCTAAAAGACCATTGCCTGACTTTGAAGAATAAGCCGTATCTACATTAATGATACGCCGTATATAATACTTTGGTCAACGAAGAAGAACTAACTAGTTTTACATTAATACGCCGTATCCATCAAGAAGATACAACGTATACGTGCCTACACTTCACAAATAAAATAACTATAAAGGATTGAAGACCCAATACGCTGTATTCAGGAGACATCAATACGCCATATTTACAATATAGTAATAAAATATTCTGGAAGATATCAAACGTGATCCTTACTCCAAGAAATCCCCAATACTCCGTATCCCACATTGCTCGATACGGCGTATCGAACCGACTTTCGGACCTTATAAATAGACGACCCTAAACTCAGTTTTAGGTATGCAAGTGAATCCCTAAACTACCAAGTCGACCAAGAGACGAATAAAGGAGCCTAGAAGGTCAGAAAAGAGCCTCAAGATCATAGGAAAACTCTTGTAATCTTTGCGCAACCGAATACGTGTTTGATTAAGGTTTCTTTATTTTAATCGTTCATATATCAAACCGTGTGTATTTTTACAATGACTATCGGCTGATACCTTTAGGAAGATCAGCCATGTTTATGAAGATCTAATGTTTGGTTTGTTTATCTTGATTGCTTAATTTATCGTTGATTGTTGTTTATGTTTATCAATTTATATTCGTTTACGTGCTTAAGTATGCGACCTATCATTCAACTGGGTCTAGTCCTACATATTTAATGCGCTGCAACTTCGGTGTTGTTTGGGCGTAGGCTAAGAGTCCGGGATAGCTCTCCATATTGCAATTTATATATCTAGAATCATAGGATCACAAATATTGACCTATCTTTGCCTTTAGATTAGTGAGCTTAGTTGAGCCATAAGGTGACCTTGGTATCAACGAGTACGTTCTTATTCCATTGGTAAGGACTCGGACAGTGGACTACTAGTATATAAAGAGCCGTTAAGCAGTAAGTGGGTAAAGTCTCCATGAGCTAGGGTTTAGTAAGAGCACCATTACTTAGATCCTAAGATAGATTATAATCAACATAAGGATGCTTTATGCGGATGCGTCTAATTGTAACAGAATTAGCGTGTCTAGGTCTTAGGAAGAAGTACCGCCTAAGTCTAGGAATGATATGCCCCTTCGAGATAAGACAATCATTGCACTATTAAACAAACCTGCATTTTATCAAATTATTCATGGTTGATACGTTTTCCTTACATTAGTTCTTGACCATTCCTCTATCGTTTGTTTGTCTTCTTGTGTGTGTTTATTGCTTTACTTGTCATCAAAACCTTAGGTTAGATAACTAAACCATATGCCAGTCTCTCAGGCTGAAAACCCCCCTTATCGTTAGTTTAGGTTTAACTTACTAACATAGATAACTAAAATACTGATAGAATTAGGAGTTAACGCTCTCGCTCTTAGTGATCGACACCCTGCTACATCTAACCGGGTACACTGCCCGTTAAAGTGATTATTCTAGGTAAAGTCGGCATAAAAATAAATTGATAAAAACTTTAAACCATAATAACGACCTACACGACTACACATCAAGTTTTGCGCCCGTTGTCGGGGAGTGAAAATTTTTAATCTTGATTTTAATTTGATATTTTGGTTTTTAGCATTAGATCTAACCCTTAGGATTAGTGTAATTTAGATTAGTGTATAATTCTATATAATCGTCTTTAGATTGTTTTGTTTGCATGTTTGTGTGTTTTGTAGTTGTTTTAAATATCGCATTGTATATTTTTTGCATATTGTGTGTTTGTGTGTTTATAGCATTATTACAATTTTTTGTAATATTCTAAGTCGAATACTGAATACGGCGTATTCAATTTATTGGATACGACGTATAAATTTTTTCTAAACCAATACATCATATTCGTCTCTATCTCAATACGGCATATTAATCTATTGGACAGATATCTTTCTTAGAAAATTTAATACAGGGAAATATAGACGACCTAAATATACTATAGAAGAATATATCAGACTTGAGGAAGAAAAAGCTCGTAGGCGTGGTAAGGAGTATAACTGGGAGACTGCTACGTATGGTAAGATCTGGTATGATGAAGACGTTCACGATCTCAGATCTGTTGAAACTGAATTCCCGACTATAGTCTTTGATAACGCGTTAACCTCTGAAGTTACGCTCTCCTGTGAACCCACGGTAAGTCCTCTTAACGACAATCAAATTAACTTAAATATCTTGACTAATCCTACAAAAACATACAAAAAAAAAACAAAAAAATAAAGAAAAAAAAAAAAGACAATGAAGATTACACGGTCATTTATGACAAAAATTCATTTTCCTATAAAATAATTTATGTCGACGATTTGAAAACGGATTCGGAAAATGATAATGATAAAGTCAATATGCCTTTGTTTCCGTCAACCGAGCCTACGGTCAGTTATTTTAATGATTTAGATTACTTTAAAGATTTTGAGAAAGAATTTCCAGCCATTGTTTACAATGATGCTCTAACGTCTAAATTAGATTTTTTAACTGAACCTACTGTGAGTCCTCAACATATCGATGAATTTAATTTGAAAGTTGAAACATCAGTGTCCGAATGTGATGAAGAGGAACAAAACGTTTTATACCGATGATGGTGCCTATGCACATGGGTCAAATAAGCTTTTGGAAACAAGTCATGATACATCTAATAAATTTTTCAAAACTAAAACTTTTATCAAGGAATTAAATGCTAATATCATGGCTTGGAATTCTCTTAACAACGGGATGCTATTAAATCTTATTAAGAATTTATATGTGCCGTTTGGCATCCCGTTTGACCCCAAGTTGTTTTATAAGGATGGGATTAAATTTGGTGCAAGTCTAACTTATAGACTTTTCTGTAAACAAAAGTGATTGCCAGGAGACAACTCGGACTGTATTTTTAATTTTCTTATTGAGTCTGCTTCTCAGACTGTCTATATGGCGTATCCAAACCCCATGGATACGGCATATTGACCTTCCGGACGTTATCCAGTCTTTATATTCAGCACAGTCTATACGACGTATTCATTTAATCAATACAGCGTATTAAACGACTGACCTACAGGTATTAATACGGCGTATCCTGGGGAATGGATACGGCGTATCGACTTCCTGTATAATTTTTAGGTTTTAATTTCGAGTCTAACCAACGAATACATGAAGATAGAAATTGCACTTGTTTTCCTATATTTTACATAGGACCTCGCTGAAAAGAAATCGACAATGTTGGTGAAGTATCTACTATCTGGAATTCTTGCTTATTAAATCTACATGGAGAATCTACCAAGCAAAAAATCAGGGGAGTTTCTCATTCTAATTCTTTTTATTTCCTGTTTTTAATGTTTAATCTATACAACGAGGACGTTGTATAACTTAGGTGGGGGATGGGAATTAGAATGTATAATTGTCCTATTTTTCACATTAAAATGCTTAAATTTTTTAAAAAAATTCAAGCATACTTTTGTGAAATTACCTGTTACATAACCTGCACACAATAACCCTTATTAGATATTGTGAGGATTTAGTCTTATCCGTTTTCAAATGTTTATCTAAATTCCACAAAAATATGAGTGTGCCGGTGATGTTGTAGATTTTAGAACTTGGCTTGGTATATCTTATTTAAGATCACATGATGATACTAAGAGTTTAGATGGAGTAACTTGTTTAATTTGGTAAATATTTAAGATTACACCCAAAAAGCCTATATATGTTGTTTTATTAACTAACCACACTGGTTAGTTAACCCTCATATAAACCAAGTTGTTTACTCTCACTATAAGAGTAAGATACCCCTAGAAAAACCTGTAGAGCCAATCCTTTAGGAATAATACCAACTATTTGTTTCGTTACACCTTACACCTTAGCCTACCATGTTAGATTAAGTCTATTTTCCCAGTTGCTGAGTTTGCTTAAAGTTTAAAGTATGTATATTCCAAGTTTAGTGTCAATTTTCTATCTCTGGTAATAAATGGGAAAAATTTGCACATTGCAATGAGAATCTAAAAGTAAATCAAAACTCATGTTTATTACACCATCATAATTATTGGTACGTCCAAAGAATGAAGAACTATCGAAGAAATTATCCGGACTTATTATGATCATGCAGATGGTGAAATTACACCGAGATTCGTAGTTATGTATTGTTTAAAAAAATCAAAAAAATTAGAAAAATCACAACAAAAATATAGGAGGAAAGTTTGAAGATATAGTCATTTCGCAAAAGCTTATACCGAAGGAATTATTTGAAGGATTGATTATTCGTCGATACGTACAAAAATCAACGATGTAAAGTTTTGTATAAAGTGGTAGATATCGCCACTTGTCTTGTAAAAGTATGTAAAGTATGGGATGATTGGAAAGTTGACCGTTACGGGAACGCCAACTTAGGTTGTTTTTTATCTATGATCAAGACATTTGTGTAAATAGTTGTGTCTTTATCATGGTAATGGTCGGGAAAAGTGTCTAGCAACTTGTGCCTTATCTGTTTTGGACTTAATCTTTTTTTTCATAACTTTTATTTAACAACAATTAAATTTTCTTTCCTAATCATTAACCTTGGGTTGAACTAGAATGAGGATGTGATTGAGTCATGCATATCTATTCCATCATTACGGCCATATATGCGTGATTTAGCTGCCTTGTTGGTTTATTACTTTTGGTGAAAGTTAGAAGATCCATACTGATGTGTCGTTGTGTAGGTGTTATTTTATGTATCAAGTTTTACTATTTATATTTTGCTGACTTAACCTAAAAACAACACTTTAACGGGCAGTGTACCCGGTCAAGATGTAGCTTCGTTGGTAAGTAGTTTTTAGGTATAGTCGGCATAAAATAAATTGTAAAACTTGATACATGAAATACCTACGCACAACGACACATCACATTCAACGATAAATCAAGAAATCAAGATAAACAAATACCAAACATTAAGATCTTCATAATAATGGCTAATACCTGAAGGTATTAGCCTTCAAACGTCATAATAGATACAAAAGTAATTATTTAGCCAAGGTAAACTAACCGAGTTAACGAATGATACAAAAAACTGAACGATTACTAAAGTATATGGAATTACACGTTGTCTCCTATGGAATGAATAGCGTTGCTCGACCTCTTCTGCTCTTTTTCTCCTCTGAAATTTGACTTTTATGGTTTAGGTATTGAGAATATGATTTAGCACACTTAAAACTCGGTTTTGAGTTTTTTTAGGTTTTGTGTATTTATAGGGAGCGAGTGTAAGCTCGGGTTTTTCAAAACGTATTGGGATTGTCTTGAGTAGGGACCACATTGTGGTATCGACTTCATAATAGCCACAACTAATATTCTTTGATACGCGTATTGAGATCTACGGGTATCCGGCGGTATTAAGATTTATTCCTTTGTGGTCTTTGGTGAGTGCAGGCACGGATACGCCGTATCTTCCTTGATGGATACGGCGTATTGGTCTTTAGAATAGTAATCTTCAAAATATCTTCATTTAAGCTTCAGAATGCGCGCCTTTTGCTAATATTCACCAAGTAATCCATAATTACCGCAATTCTCAAATATAAACGATTAAGTAACAATTCTTTGCAATAACTATACAAAATGGGTTAATAACATGCGATAAATGATGCTATAAAGTAGACGTTATTTGATGTCATCAAATATCCCCCCACTTGAATCCTACTTGTCCTCAAGTAGCCTTTAGAAGTTTATAAAAATGTATCCCTAAGGATATTTTTCGTTAAAGCATTTATTCAATCCATTACAAGTACACAACCAAACACCTCATGAAATAAGAAGATGAAAACACTCAAATCACTCAACTAATCTATGTGGTAACATGTAACTAATTTGCTCAATTGCTCGGTCGTGACGAGTATTCTATCATAAGCTTAGAAAGGATACACATCTCCACCACTAAAGCCAAGGAGTAACAAGTTTATAAAGGTAAATATGGGTTTCTGTATGGAAAGGCTTACGGTTGATCATTCTACAATCATTCACCAGAAGTACCACTCCAACAAGGTAGCTGAAGCACACATACATGGCCGTAACGACGAAATAGACATGTGTGTTCGATCACATCCCCATTCGAATTTAAACAACGGTTAGGATGAAGAATGATATAGGGTAAGAACCTTCTAACTTTCACCAAAAGTCGTAAACCAACGAGGCAGCTAAGACATGCATACATGGCCGTAACGACGGAATAAACATGCTGTTAAGATCGTTTAAGCTCGAGTTTGTTTAAAACTCATCTAGGATATAATAACAAAGATAACAATTTGCACAGCGGAATACAATTAAGAACAATGTTATTAAACAAGTTTTTTTTTTCATTAACATTCCATACATGCCCTAATTCTACTTGATCAATAGTAGAACGGTTACCACCTAATCAGTAACAGGGATTAAGGAAACCTTAATTACCTTGAGGCTACACCATCTAGACGTCTACATCTCTACACGCTTTGGTGCACACACACATACATTTTTGCACACTTAAAACAATACGTACCATGTCTCATATATAGAGATAACATAAGTACTTTTACAAAGGAAATCATAATTAAATTAGGAAACATCTTTAATAGAATTAATAGCATTAATCAACATTAATGCTATTATTAGGAAACATCTTTAATAGCATTAATGGCATTAATCAACATTAATGCTATTAAATCTTCCTAATCAACAATTCAATCAACATTAATAGCATTAATCTCCAAGTTGTAACTTATCTTCAATCAACATTAACTTGGTCTTTATCTTTTTAAGCAAGTCTTCAATGTTGATCTTGTTTCCTTCTTTATCATATCTTGTAGAATCCTCCATCTTTTGTAGAATTCCATAATGCTTAATTAGTCCTCTTAGTATATTACTTTTGTTCTGTTGTCACAACCAATTAATAAATCCCAACACATGCACGCTCCGAACAAGTCCTCATTCGCGTAAAACCAGCGGCTAATCATTAGGTGAGAGGGAAGTAAATTGTTGTTAAATAAAAATCAAGAAACAAATAGATTAATCCTAAAGTACAAGTTGCTAGACACTTTTTCCCGACTGTTACCATGATAAAGACACAACTATTTACAATGTCTTGATCATCGATCATAAAAAACAACAGCCTAAGTTGGCGTTCCTGTAACGCTCAACTTCCCAATCATCCTAAACTTTACATACTTTACAAGGCAAGTGGCAATATCTTCTACTTTATACAATACTCTACATCGTTGATTTTTTAGACGTGTCAACGAATAATCGATCCTTCGTGTAATTTCTTCGGTAATGCTTTTTGCGAAACGATTATCTTCAAATTTTCATTCTCTTTCTTTTTTTTCTGTTGCATTTTTTTTCTCTTTTTTGTCCGATTTTTTAGAATCTAACTATATACGAAACTCTGAGTAGTTTCACCATCTTCACGATCATAATAATTCCGGATAATTCCTTTGATAGTTTTTTCATTCTTCGGACTCATCATTAATTGTGATGGTAGTAAAATCATATGAGTTTTGACTATAATATACATTCCCATTTGCAATGTGCAAATTTCCAACCGTACCAAAGATAGAAAATGACACAAGACTCAGGAAATACAAACTTTACACTTTAAGAAACTAGCAACTGTAAATTAAACTTAATCTAACAGGGTAGGTTAAGGTGTAAGGGTGTAACGAAATAAATAGTTGATGTAATTCCTAAAGGATTGGCTCTACAGGTTGTTCTAGTGGATCTTCACTCTAAAGATAAGAGTGGAAAAGGGTTTAAACTGGAGGTTAACTAACCGGTGTAGTTAGTTAATAAGCAACATGGAAATGCGATTTAGGTGTTATCTTAAACTTTACCAATTTAAACAAGTTACTCCAATTAAATCCATAATACTCATTATTGTGGTCTCGAGTGATATACCAAGCCAAGTTTTAAAGTCTACAATATTACCGACACACTCATATTTTGTGGAATTTGGGTAAACATTTAGAAACGGATAGGCTAAATTCTCACAATATCTAATAAGGGTTATTGTGTGCTTGTTATGTATCAAGTAATTTTCACAAAAGTATGCTTGAATTTTTTTTAATTTGAGCATAATTTAAGCATTTTAGTGTGAAAATTAGGACAAGTAAACATTCTAATTTCATCCCCCACTTGAATTATACAACGTTCTCATTTTATAGATAAAACATTAAATACAAGAATTTAAAAAGAATTAGAATGAGAAACTCCCATGATATTTGCTCGGTAGATTCTCCGAGTTGCGTTTATGAGCAAGATTGTGTGCTGGAAAAGCGTCTGAATCCTAGCACGAATAGCACACACACAGAATTTACATAAAATATTCATCCCCAACTTTGTGATATTTCTTTTCACGAGGTCCTGTATAAAACATATGAAAAACATGTGCATTCCTATCTTGGTACCTACGGTTAATTTAAACTAAACTAAACAAACTAAATACGGGTTAGTTTTGATGGATATGTCGTATCAAATTAATGAATACGCGTATTGCCCAAGAACGACAACAATGTTTTTAAAGTGCAATAAAAAAAAAAGATTGATAACGTCTAACAATCAATACGCCGATGTATGGGGCGATAACGCCGTATTGATGTCTGGGAAGACAGACTCGATAACAAAATTAAATAACAATTCGGGTTGTCTCCCGGGAAGCACTTTTGTTTACAGCAAAGTCTTTAAGTTAGACTTGTCTTCAGCTTCCATACATTTGAAATCATCTCTCTTTCCCATTCTTGCATTTAGTGTGAATATCCTGCTTGGTTCCGTAACATATTCATGAACTATGGTGCTGAACTTACTGCCAGGCTTGATTCTATCATACACAAACATATCAAAACGTCATACCATGATATATACCCAAAAATATGAGAACCTGTTTAATAGTTAGATACATCACGACATGAATAATAATAAATGTACAGATAGATACAAACAAAAGATAAGGATAGGAGGGATCATGGGTCTGGCTGCTGTGGGTCCTGCTGTGCTGCGGAGGTGCTGGCCTCGCCAGTCCTCTGCCTGGTGCGTCTCTGGAATGCTGCAGGTGAGCTCCCTCGAAAAGTCCCATCGAATGCCTGGTATGTCAGCCCACTAGCATCCATCAACTGTGCCATACATGACATCATCCATGTGGAGAATCTCCCCTGATCGGTCATCGATCTCTCCACAAGTCCACGTAAGCTCCCGACATCTCTACGCAGTCCCTGCACCTCCTCCTCTAGTCTCCCTAATCTCTGAGGCATAGTCCTAGCAGCAGCTGGAGGTGGTGGTGGTGGCTGCTGAGGTGCCTGCACGGGTGCCGAAACAGCCTGGTCACCCTCATCAACAGCAGGAGCATCCTCAGCGACTGCAAGGGCACCAGCCGCAGCATCGGGCTGCCTCTCTGGTCCCATGGCCACCCAGGCCCATGTATCATCAACCTCCATACAGATCTGTAACCTCACCAGCTCACCCATATCGATAATCGGAAGCTCAGGGGCAATAACCGTCAATCCTCCAAGTATCTCCGCAGTCAGGAGTCCAAAATGCTCAGCCAATCGAGCTACAAACTGCCCACCAGAAATATGAGCCCCGCTCTTCCTCCCAGCAGCAAACCTCCTCAGATATCGGGCTAATAAGTAAGGGATGTTGACCGATCCAACATCCAGCCCTCTCAA
Source organism: Tanacetum coccineum (assembly GCA_026074375.1). Lineage (NCBI taxonomy): Eukaryota > Viridiplantae > Streptophyta > Magnoliopsida > Asterales > Asteraceae > Tanacetum > Tanacetum coccineum. The sequence continues at coordinate 12,581 of BQNB010099905.1, read as the reverse complement.
ATAAAACAAATCAGTCACGGTCACCTTTTCAGGTGCCTGACTCCTCCCAGCAATACTGTGTGCCATCATCCGATGGCAAAGTCTCAACACCGGATCTCTAATCAAAGTGTAGGAAGGGGGAGGTCCCAAGAAATCTCCATCAGTAGAAATACCCCTCCAATAATCATGTAGATCCCCCTTCCCAGGGATCATCCTCTCACTCTCACTCCAGTACCTAGCAAAACCAGGGGACTCCATCTCCTCCCCGGTATGTAATCCCAAGGCCAGAATAAACTGCCTCCAGCTCAATCGTCTCCTGGCTCCACCTAACTAAAACTGAATAGTACCAGGAGCATCCAAGTCAAGCAATACCTCTCCAAATCTAAGCGTGCTAAGGAACTCCAGAATGAGCTCCCTAACCAGAGGTCCCCTAGTATCAAACAGCCTCCCCCAGGCTCGACTAGTGAATACAACTACACCGGCATCATCACGGTGCTCCATAACCATCCTAGCAAACAAACCATCCCTCATAAGCTCGGGCATCCCCTGAAAATCCACAACCTGTACCTTGTGTATCTCTTGACTGTAAATCCTCTCCAACCTCTCCTCGAAGTCAGCAATATCCGCATCAGTATACTCAAGACCCTGGTACCTAAGAAATGGGTGTCTCTGCTCACGTGGTGGTAAGGGTGCCATATCTGCAAAATTAACGACAAAAGCACAAAGATTATAGAATTTTTAACCTTCTGTTCTGAGGGTGGATACGGCGTATTCAAAAATGGATACGCCGTATAGGGATCTATATGCTTAATACGCCGTATGGGGGATTAGTCAATACAGCATATGGGTTTTAAAATTTAGGATCCCATTCTCATCAATACGTCATATTTAATTTAATGAATACGCCGTATTAGGATTTAAAATTGGGTAAAATTTAGTCAATACGCCGTATCCATGTGAGTGGATACGCCGTATTGATTCTGCATTATGAAAACGAAATGGGGTTTACCTTTTTACCTATTTTAACCCAATCAAAGCTCACAAAGCTTCCTAGTCTAATTTAGGGGGTAAAGGAACTTAATCAAGTTCTAAGGCATATCATCTAATCCAAACCCTAACCCTAATTAAATTTTACCAAATCAAATCGAAAAAGAGAAAAGGTTAAAATACATTACCGATGGATCGAGATGAAAGAGGAAATGAATACTTGATCGAATCACAAACGATCTCCAAAGATTTTAGTAAAAACATTTGTGTGTGTGGTAGTGAAATATTTGTGGTAAAAACAGATCCGGCGTATCTGTTGGGTTTTTATACCCAAACTCAATACGTCGTATCGAGTTTTGCATGATACGCCGTATTGGCGAATTTTGTTGACTTAGTCAACACAAGTTAAAACAGTGGATACGCCATATAGGTTTTAACCTAATACGCCGTATCCATTCTTGGAGACCAAATTTCCTAAAATAAAGCAAAGAAAACGTACCTTGGCCTCCGCAACATTAGCGAACAATCACCATCCTTATAATACCGCTTAGGGTCGAACGGAATGCCGAACGACACATACAAATTAATAATAAAGCATAATAGCATCACGTAGATAAAGAACATCCAAGTTACAATATTAGACATTAATTTCCAAGACACAGAAAGAAAAAAAAAGAAGCTTCCTCATCGAAAATTTTATCTATTTTATCGCTACTTGTATCCATAAGCATATTTGACCTATGTGTAATTTCATTACCCTCTGAAGACTGAATTATATCGATATCATTATCATTATTGTCTTTTTCCGACTTTAAATCATCAGGACGAATAATGTTAAAGGGGAATCGATCATTAAAGTACAAAATATTTTGTTCCTCTTCATCATATTCAGACACTGATGTTTCATCATTTAAATTAAATTCATCGATATGTTGAGGGCTTAAGATCGGTTCAGTTAATAAATCTGATTTAGAAGTTTGAGCATCATTATAAACAATGGCTGGAAATTCATTCTCAAAATCTTTAAAGAAGTCTAAATCATTAACATAACTAGTCGTAGGCTTGGGTAGCAGAAAAGAAGGTATACCGGCATTTTCATTATCGTTCTTCGAATCTGTTTTTAAATTGTTGACATAAATCATTTTATAAGAAAACGAGTTTTTGTCACAAATTATTATGTAATCCTCATCTTCGGATTCGTCAAATGATATTCTGAAGTCGATCTCATCGTTGACAGGAGTACTTACTTGAGATTTGCATGGAAGTGCATCCTGAGGTGTAAAGGCATCGCCAATGACAATAGCTGGGAATTCAGTTTCCATAGATCTAAGGTCGTAAAGATCGTCATCAACCCTGATCTTTCCATATGTAGCAGTTTGCCTTTTCACTTGGGTTTGACTTTTCTCTCTCAAAAGTCACCCAAATCCGCGAGTCCAGTGAGGTAAACAATCTCCCAACAATATCTCCTAGGGGTAGGAGAAGACATGACTAAAACAATAACAAAGGGGTATATACTATTAGATCCCCATAATGAAAAAGAATATATTTCATATTATATAGTAGTAATTCAAAATAGAAAGAATTTCAAAGCTTTTAGGTAGCGAAAACATACGGTATATACGATACACAAACACCTATGCCCTAAAATGCAACTATATGAGGGACCCTTAAGCTATAGTCCTAGGCTCAACCACCTAGTTTCTCTATAACCAAAGGCTCTGTACCAATCGTACACCTCGCCAAGGCTGGAAACTCGAGGCATAAACAAGTAAATGATATCACTAATACATGGTGTCTATATAGAGAATACTAAAATGAAAACTAAAGTAAAGCAAAGACACAAAGTGTCATAACAATACCCAAAACCTAATTGTCTTTATTAATGCAGAAGAAGTCTCGTCAATAAATACATCAAAACCATAATCAAACAATTCATGCAAACGCATTAATTCAAACAGAAAGCATAAATAAACTCCAAGCATCCTACGGTCTCTTCTAGCCACTTCGCTCTATCTTAGCACCATTAAGCTCACCTAAAAATGATGCTTAAAACGTCAACATAAAGTTGAGCGAGAATCATAGGTTTACGACATACAACAATATCCAAAATAATCTTTCAATTAGCTGCTGCAATTACCAAAACAATTCATGACAACAAATAACAACAACTGGACGGAACGTACCCACGATCCACAATCATATCAACTACATATGTGCGCTACATGGCCTCATATTAGCTCACGATATCGACCACCGTCACACCTCATTTTGCATATTGGGATCCACAATACCAAACATATCATACACTGGGTAGGCGTACCCATCTGATCCCATATCACAACACTGAGTAGGCGTACTCATCCGATCCAATACATATAACTACAGCAAGCTTAAAAATATTTTAACACTACAACAAGCATCATTTTCACCCCAAAATAACATGAGAAAAAAATGGGCTATGAAACTCACCTTTGCTTAGCTTTCCAAAAGATTCAAACAAAAAGCTTCAAAAACAACTAGCACAAATCTAACAACAAAATAACTCGTGTTACACGCTACTAAGCCAAAAGCTTAACGCACATGTAACATCATATTATGTAGTGTTCCATCAGGGGTTTAATGTCCCATCAGGTCCACCCCGACACCATGCCCAACCTTAACCACTTCATTAACACATTACATTAGACAACTCCTTTTTAATCAAAACTACAAAATTTTAGTGTGACTTTACGCACCTAAAACCCTTACTTAATGACTCTCATAATTCATACCAAAAATCACACATGATACCTTATGTGTTTACTAACTACCATGAGATTCCCATGTATTAATTATATGTGTACCATCCTCCACATAAAATCAAACTTCAAAACAGTCCCAATTCGGACCTGCACGCACACTAAAAAGTATGACCCTAAAAACCATACTTAGACAACAAATCAGAGGCTAAAAATTTATGGAAGTTTAATAGACACATAGAAATTGACTTCTGTAAAATGGCTAATCCTAATTCGAATTTTAAGTAGGGGTTTTACTCCCCGAAATCAGACCCAAATCTGACCCGTATTTACTGTTTTGACAACCTTTCTTGCAAACAATATTTGAATGACTTCCCGAATTCAAAATCGTTCGAGGCCGGACTTTTTGGAAAGTAGACTCTCTGGAATACAATTTAGACACAAGACTCATCAATAATCTAGTTATCAATCATGAGATATCATCTGAACAACACGACCTAAAATTCTGCTCAAACCTAAATCAAGTTTTAACACGAATTAAACCTAACCGATCATACCCATACGATTACAATTAAACCCTAATCATTATGACATGATTAATATCATTAATTATAGATTTATAAAAACCCTAATTCCATCATAAAATTATACATGTTTTTTATGATTTAAAAACTAACAAAAGATTAATTAAACATACCTTAAAGCTTGTTTCCTTCACAAAATCAAAACCCTAAATTTTTCTCTTCTTCTTTTTCTCTTGGATCGGTCGAAAATAGTATATGGAGAGAGGGTATAGGATTACTATTTTGTATTTTATAGCCTCAGAATAATCTAAATAAATCCTATTAAGTTCCTAGTTTAATTAGGCTTGGATTTCCTTTCTTTTTTCCTTTTCTTTTTGGGCCGGCCGATCCCCCACTATATATATATATATTTATTTATTTTATTAAATTATTAATTAACTAATTACTTGCATTACCTTAAGTTTTTATAAAAATCTTAGCTTGTTTGCGCATACCTTTTCGCTTAAACGCAATTTACTAGACTTTTAAGAATAAATAACTTTTCACTTCTATTAACCTTAACTTTCCAAAAATAGAAATTTCATTTCTTTTATATTCTAACTACATTTCCATCTTCCAAAACTCTAAAACCTAATAATATGAATACTTAAATACTTACACATAAATACATACACACAAAATACATAAACGCTCAAAATTCACAAGTAGAACTCGGTATTTAGCTTAGTACCGGAAAAAGTGTAAGCGACATGTATGGTTTTCTCCGCCTAAAGGGAGCTTGTTGACATAGTGAAGATAACTCTCAAGTTGGGTACTTGGGGAGTGGAGTAGAACGAAAAGGAGCTTCATAGCCAAACCACTATAAATCATTGTGTCATCGGTTTGATCTTTCTTATCTTTACTTGTTCATACTTCGTAGATTACTTATTTACTTATTGCATCGTTATCATAAATACTTGTGTATATCTCTTGAGTTCACATAAGTCTACAATCTAAGTTTTATTTTAAAAAAGGTAAAAACTATTCAACCCCCCTTCTAGTTTCCATAATTGGTATCAGAAGCTAAGGTCACCCAAGATCTTTAACATATATTGTACATTAAAGGTTGAATCGATCTATGGGTTCATATAAATATCTAGAAGGGAAATCTATGCAAAGACCACCACTTTTTGAAAGTGATCATTTTATATTTTGGAAAAATAGATTTGAAACTTATGTGAAAGCAAAAGATTTAGATCTGTGGCATATTATCTTGAATGGTGATTTTACACCACTTGCCAAAAATGAAGTTACCCAAATTTTAGAGGTTGTTCTTTTTGAAGAACAATCTGACGATCTTAAAAAGAAATTTGCTAAAAATAATAAAGCTAAAATGGTTCTTTATAATGCTTTACCTAAAAAAGGAATACGAAAGAATTTTTATGTGTAAAACGGCTAAAGATATTTGGCAATCGTTGTTAACCACACATCAAGGTAATAGCCAAGTAAAGGATAACAAAATTGATCTTCTTGTTCAACAATATGAACAATTTACTATCCTTGAAGAAGAATCTATTGATAGCGGTTTTGCTAGATTTAACACTATTATTACTAGTCTTAAAGCTCTTGATGAAGGTTTCTATAGCAAGAACTATGTTAGAAAGTTTCTTAGGGCTCTACATGCTAAATGGAGAGCAAAGGTCAAGGCAATTGAAGAATCGAAAGATTTGTCATCACTAGCTCTAGACGAGCTTATCGACAATCTAAAAGTACATGAAGTAGTCATGGAAAAGGATTTTGAAATTTATAAAGGCAAAAAGGAAAGAGTTGAGTCCATTTCCTTGAAAGCTAAGAAAGAATATAGTGATGATGAAACTTCGACATCCTTAAGTAATGACGAAGAATATGCTATGGCCGTAAGGAACTTTAAAAAATTCTTTCGAAGAAAGGGTAAATTTGTTAGGCAGCCAAGAGAAGAAAAGAAGTCATTCCGACAAAGGGATGAGAAGAAAGGCAAGAGTGACCGGAAATATTTTAGATGTGGTGATTCAAATCATCTCATTGGTGATTGTCCAAAACCATCTCGCAACAAAGATCAAAAGGCCTTTATTAGAGGTTCTTGGAGCGATAGCGAAAATGACGTCGAAGAGAAAACTAACGATGAAACTTGTCTCATGGATCAATCGTCAAATGTGGTATGCTTGAGAACATGCTTGGAACCGGATGAATGGATCAAAGATAGTGGTTGCTCCAAACATATGACCGGTAACAAAAGTCTATTCTCTACCTACAAAGCATACGACGGAGGTAATGTTGTCCTTGGAAGTAACTTAAGAGGAAAAATCATAGGCAAATGTACGATCTCAACTGACTCCCTTACTATATCTAATGTAGAGCACATAGATAACTTAGCATTCAACTTACTTAGTGTCGGTTAAATTTGTGACAATAAGTGTCAAGTCTTACTCACGGAAGATGGTAGTGAAATAATTAAAGATGGTAAAATCATAAGAAACAGAATTAGGAAAAATGGTCTATACGTAATGAAATTAGGAAATAAGTCTCAAGACAAATTATGTCTCCCCACGGCAGTGGATAACTCTACCTTATGGTATAGAAGACTTGGTCACGCAAATATGCGGTTAATTCAATCTATTTCATCTAAAGAACTGGTTAGAAACTTACCTAAAATAAAATATGATAAACATTTTTGTATTAACAATAATCATACTTTCACTTCGTGTTACCTTTGTATTCCGCAATACACAACCAATACTTCGATTTCTTCACCCTCCCCACTTTAAGATTAGGATGGCAACCTGACTTTCTTATATAGACTAAAAAAAGTATCAATAATCAAATTAAGAATATTGATGTCGTATGATGTGGTTTTGTTGCCATGACAGAACGAAATCTAAGCATGTCACCAAATTATGAGAGGGAAACAACCACCCCACAAACTATTTGTACAAAAACAGTGTATAAAGTATATTGTTAGTGAGAATATTACAATATTTAATCTATACAGCCTCTTTAAATTTTGGTGATGAGAAACATTTAACTTGTAATAAATAACGTAAATTGTGCAAGTTACTCGTAACCACGAATCATCAAAACATACATTTATCAACTTCTTTCGACGTCTCAAGTATGCTTCAACACAAGCTTGAATATGTGTGTTATAATACATTATGATCAAACCATTTAACAAACTATATAAAATGTCTAAACAATATTTTGGTGTCATTACGTAAAAATTGACGTACTTAGACATAACTTTCCACTCGACGTAAAGCATTTAAGGTAAAAATATAGGTATCGTAAAACTTGATTTATGATCAAAGAAATATATTTCATACACATTACATTTTAACGTGTCCAAAACATATTTACAAAAGATAAACTACAAGTTATTTTTATACAAGTAAAAAATGTTTTAATAAAATATATATTTGAATTTAAAAATCTGAATTAGTCTTCTAGAAGAAGAATATTACTATTTAGGAAAGATTTTGTGTAGATTTGCAAGTCACCACTAAAGACAAAAGAACCAGTTGTCCTAGTATGGACAATTTTCTTAAATAGGGCTGGTATTTTCTTGCTTATAAATAGAAGCTTATGTCACCTTTTTAACAACAATTTTTTCACACACTCAGATCAGGATTTCTCTCATGTTTAACACACATTTTCAAACCCTTAAAACCACAATTAACCCTAGATCATAATATTTATAACTCTCATTTGTTGTACACATATTTATACTTGATGATCCATTCTTTTTTATTTTCGTTGTTGGATTTCTATGCACGTCGTGTGGGGAAACTTACGACCCACAAATATGTTGCTACAACACACGTGCATGTTTTATTTTTGTGGCCGATAGTTTAGATCTACTGTCTCGGAAACTACATGTCTTAATAATTTACCTTCTGTTAGTCCCATATATAAATAGAACATCAATTGGAAATTGCGGTGTTATAGTGAGGAGCGTGGAATAAATCGATATAAAGTTTATGTATGATGCCTGAAGGAGGGTTCGATTACACTATAAATGGGAACTATGAAACCTAAGGGAACCATTGAGTGTAATACATCGGCATTTTCATCAAGGATGATTTCTGGCGCTTGTTAATTGAATTTGTTGAGGTATGGTGTTTATTGTTTTGTGGGATTTTTTTACCATGTATTAGAAATTATACTTATTATTATTGCTATTGAAACAAGGTTTTTTTCCATGCATTTTTTTATGTTTGACATTGGCTTAAATAAGCCCTAAATATGTTATCATAATCTTTGTGAAATTAGTTTCGTAATTTTAACTGAATTTCATATGTTTGGTGTGGATGAGTAGGATCATCAGGTAGATGTGGAGAGATCAAAGGGGATTGAAAATTGAAAATGATTGTGTGTAGAGGAAACAGTAAATTGATTTGTTGAGGTACACTATTTTTTTCTTTTTTTTCCTTTTCCATGTGCTTCCTCTAACTTGATCCCTACCACCACGATCATTACGATGCCATCCCAAAGCTAGCTGATTCCCAGATTGTCCAGATTCTTGGTTCAACTTGGGATAAACAGTTCTGAGGTGATTAGGCTCACCACACTTGTAACATGCTCTTTGGTTAGGACTTGCATCAACGGCATTCACAGGTGCTGTCGGTATCGCAGGTGAACGACAATCTCTCGCAAAATGGTCGGGCCTCTGGCAATTTGTTTCATACCCTATAATTAGCCTTCTCATGACGATGTGTACGGCATTTAGCACACCAGGGTTGCGAACCAGCATACCCCTCTCTTGATGGAGTCGCCACCACAAATTTAGTACCTCTTTTTGCCTTCTTAACATCCCTTCTAGATCCACTAACCTTAGCAGGTTCATCCACACTCTTTCTCTTCATTTTAGCGTGCCTTAGTTAGCGTTCTTTGCTAGTAACAGCTTAATTAGTCAATTATCCAACCATCTGTATTTGCACTTTGAATAGTAGCTGGTTGAGTTGCCTTGAGCATTCCTCGAATCTCAGGCGCCAATCCAGCCATATACCTCTTAATCCTTGCAGACTTAGGTGTAACTAAATAGGGAACTAATTTGGCTAACTCATGGAATCGATCCGTGTACCCAGCATGATTAGCTCTAATCATCTTGTGATTCCAGAACTCATTTTCTAGTCTTTCCATCTCATTACTTGGGCAAAACTCTTCCACCAGTAATGCCTTGAAATCATTCCAAGATATAGCATTTGCCGCTTCTCTACCTCTTGGTTGGACTTGAGTATTCCACCAAGTCAAAGCTTTGTTCACCAATAAACTAACGACATACCTCACCTTTTGGTTCTCAGCACAACCACTATTATCAATTACAGTTTACATCCTCTCTATCAAACACGTAAGTACAACAGCACCACCCTTCCCATTATACTCCTTTGGGTTACAAGACATAACAGACTTGTAGGTACACCCATTGTTACCATTTCTACCATTGCCATCCTTGCCACCATTACCATTACCATTGTTCGCATTAGCATTGACATTAGTAGTCACGTGATTAACTATTTCAGGTACGAGGTTTTGCAGTTGCTGCGCAAGAAGAGTCGCAATGTCAGGAGGGTTTTCATCCTCACCAGTAGCACGACGTGGAGGCATTTTCTGAATTCGAAGAATACATCTACGTTAGACGACACCCTACAGACTTCTATCTCATACGTATACGAATAATCATAACACCAACAATCACCTTAACTGAATCCATGCAATCATACTTGCAAGTCAACTTGTGCTGTGGCACATGTATAATTATGTTGGCCACCATAATTATAGATGCCCCCATCCACGCATGTACTCACTCCTATGAAAACACTTCATGCACATTGGTATGTGCTTAATTACACATACCTTTTTCTATTAAAAACGGACTTAAATGACTAAAAACGTACCAAAAATACATTGTATTTGTATGTTTTGCATTTGTATTATGCAGGAAACGGATATTCGAGAAAAGGACAAGAAGAAAGCCAAAAACAACAAATCCAAGCACGGAATGGAAAAGACAAAGTCAAATCAAAGCCAAAGTCGGTCAAAGTCAAAAAGTCAACAGGAAAGTCAACCCCGTCAAAGTCAAAAGATAGCCAAGTGGAGAAAATACAACTTGAGGGACTAAAATCGCCAAACCTCAAGTTGTATTACAAAATAAAAAGACAAGGGCTGAGAATGCAAATTGGGTGCAATATAACTTTAAGGGCCAGTTCTGCCAAGCTCCTAAAGTTGTATTGTGAAGGGACGAAAATTGCAATAAAGATATATGAAATGAGGGGCCAAAGCTGCCAACTCGCCCAAAACCATTTTCCCGCCCAAATAAAACCCCAGATACAACTCACGGGTGTCCTCACCATCTTTTACCCTGCAACCTCTACAACCCCTTGGGTAAGACGTTTCCCCCTCTTCCACTATCTCCCCCCAGCTTTATAATTGCCATGTTGGCAATCCTTCACCACTTTTTAAGCATTTCAATGGCTGTGATTGACTCAAAAGAAACACAAGAAAATTAAATGGCTAAGATTGCTTTTATCAAGTCCCTCACACAACAAAAACACCTAGTGAAGCTCTCACAAAAGAAACACAGTTGGAAGACCCAAGAATGAAAGCTTCGGCTATAAATAGAACCTTTTGTAAGCCTTGGAGGCATCTTAGCTTATCTTAGTTTTATTGTAATTTTTATTAAGTCATATTAGCATTTTATTCAGTTTATTCTACTGCCCTGTACTCTTTTTACGAATTAATGAAAGTTTGAAGTTTATGAGTTAAAAAGTCAAGTTATTAAATTTCAACTGCTTAAGTGTTTGAATTGTGTTTAAACGTGTTAATAAGCTCTCACTTGAAGCTTATTAATAAGATGTTTTTATTAAGAAGTTAATTAGATAAGAGAAAATCACTAAAATCACTCTCAAATACACCACAGCTTATTTTATGGATGATAAGCCAGTTCTGGACGGGCTTATGGACACCACTAGCTTGTTTTATGCAAGCTAGAGCTTGTAGATTCATTGGTTGACCCTGTTTTGAGCAAGGGTGTTGTAAGTCTCTCTTTCTCTTATTTCTCTTAGTTACTGCAGAACTGCTTATAGTGCTTATTTGTTACTTATAATTGCTTATTTATGCTTAATCATAATGTCTAGTGCCTGTTTTGCTTAATTGTTAGTTTGAAAATAGTTTGTGTCACTTTCTTAGTTAGTACTGTTAGTTCATTTAATAAAACTGTTAGTTTTGAGTTAACACTGTTAGACTAATTCAGTTTATTTAAGTGCTTATTCTTGCTTATAAATGCCTTATTTTGTTATTTGATAATCTGTTTTTAATAAATTAGGATCAAATCAGCTTAGTATAAAAAGAAAAAAAATGATTTTCGAAAACTTTAAGGGCTGTTTGGTACTAGCAGTACTAACTAAAGCCAGCAGTACTAACTCCAAGTTAGTACTGGTAGTTAGTACTGATAGTACTGTTAGGCCATTTTAGCTTATTAGCTTATTGTTTCTGCTTATTTAAGATTTGTTTAGCTTTTTAGAGTAGATTAAACCATTTTCGTTTACTGTCTTTAGTAGAGATTAGTAAGTTTATTTTCCTTCGCAAAATATTTTCAATAGTTTATCAGTTCGTAGCTTTTTAGCTTATTTGCCATTTCAGTTTAATCTAGTTGCTTATTCTTATGCCTGAGTGCTTATTAGGGTTAGGTAAATATCTGTTTTAGCTTATTTGCTTATTTCTTGTTTCATTGAGTTTTGTTAAAGCTAGCAGTACTAACTTTAAGCTAGCAGTACTAACTTTAAGCTAGCAGTACTAACTCCAAGATAGTACTGTTGGTTAATACTGCTAGTGCTGTTATTAGTACTGCTGAGTTTCTCCTGCTTAGTTTAGCTTAATTGATTTTTGAATTTGCTTATTTAGAGTTAGCTTAGCTTATTTGATTTGTCTTAAGTTTATTTGAGCTTATTTGTGTCTTAGCATAAAAGATTTAAGTGTTTTTACCATTTCTAGCTTCAAGCCTGCTCTAGCTTATTTTCCTTGATTCTTTTCTAGTGTATTTGTTCTTTAGTGTTAGTGCCCAATCATTCCTTGTCTTATTCAAACATCGATTATCAATTCGTCTTTCGATTTTCCATTCAAGCCTCGTTGGGACATAACGACCCGAAGACACTCTATACTGCTTCCGGTTTTATTGATCTCGCGGATTTTAACCCTGGTTGTATATTTATATATGTTTACATTTATTGGTATATATATTAAGGGGTGAGTTTTCGCCAAGCCAAATTTTGGCGCCGCTGCCGGGGAGGCTGTGAAAAAGAATATCGCTACGTTTGACAATTTGTGTTTAAATCTGTGAATA
>BQNB010099904.1:0-24824 GCA_026074375.1 Tanacetum coccineum | reverse complement strand
ATAAAACTTATTAGCGAAACCATAATTTATAATGCAAATAATATAAGAGTTGTTTGGCAATGTGTGTATTGAATATATCATATTATATGAATATATGCATTTGAGCATTATAGGCTTTCGACAACAAAGCGTTGGTGTTCAGTATCAGGTTTAGTAAGGCGTAGACAAAATTGTCATCTTAAAGCGAAAAATGTACCTGAATTTAGACAATTCTTAGGCTCAACACCCTTCTTCAAATGAATTAATTGTTTATCAGATTGCACATTCTTTGGCAACATCGCTCACAACTGCTACCAAGATTACTATTACAATATCGAAAAACCCAATAGTTTATTAATCAGCTAATAAAATCATCTATATGAAATTCTTACTTTTTAAGTCGCAATTTCATTCTGTTTCAGAATTTCAAAACTCGTAACGTAGTTAGTTGGTTGCATCAATAGACAGTAACAATACACAACGACAACAACAGACCACGAACTTGTGTTCCTTGGCTTAAAATATAAGACAAAGAAGAAGAATTGGACTAACAATGGGGCTGCAAGCGTGATGAAACATCTGTAAAGAAAACAGCAAATGGAGGCTTAAGTAGAGACACCACAAATTCAACATTATTCAGGGTCACTAAAAATATAAGAGATGCAAATAAACAAAAAAAGCATGCTGAATAAGTTTATCCATATAACCTGCAAAACTTTTATAGATTATATAGCCGCAATCTAAAATATAAAAAACAAGAATTTGTGATGACAGAATGAAGGAGCCTTTACACATACGAACTACCCACCAATGTTGCCACCAAAGAAGGTTAACGCAACCTTGAATATGATGTGATATTAGTGTTACCATTTAAATTGGGTTTATTAGTTTTTCCGTGCTACTTACACCGATCGATAAAAATTTACCACAAAAAAGCATAAATTAGTTGTACAAATGGTTTGGTACTCATTATTTTCTGATTGATGATAATTTGTGTTTTATAAGCACAAAAGTCAAATAGTTTCCCGAAACGCAATACCAAGCACCCTCTAATTCTTTAAATAAAATTGCCTGACTTGTTTAACTATCTTTATAAAAGGCGTATTTGCAAGGAAACAAAAATAATCTCAACTCACCGATAGTTATAGAAGCTATAGTTGTTGTAGCCTTGGCTGCAACTTCTGTTCCTGGATTGGAAGCGTGCATTCGTATCAAAGGTCTTTGCTCAGTCATAACTTCAGGTCTATGCCAACATTTGTGGTGAAGTTCTCAATCACCCACCTAAAGAGAAAATTGAGAAATATAATAATTAGGATTTTGACTTATTGGCCAGCCTGCCAACGTAAACTATATCACCTAAAACATAATCCAAATCACAGTTATATAACTTCTCTTTATTACATTGATGAAACATAACAAAACCTAACAAACAAAATACAAAACAATTGTGTAAGAAAATAAACCCCAACTACTTATTTCAGCCTCGCATTAGTAGTTATATGTAGGGAAGCCAAATAATAAGTATTGGTAAATCAAATCAGTTCACGAAGCAACAAAAACTATCTGCTGCCATCTTATCATGCCAGGGTAATTTAACTTGAGAGTTATTTGTAACTGCTTATTTAAACAGGCCATGTAGTTCTTATTATGGTGATTATCAACCCGTAGTTGTAACATAACAGAAAGCAAAAGATAGTGTTTGGACTTTTTTTAATTGTATTCAAAATAGGATACCTTGAATCTTCTAAGAAATCTCATAAGAAATTCACACATACAAAATTAAAACCTCACAAAATCAAAAACTTTTGATCTTTTATATAAAATGTAACACCCCCAAAATGGGTCGCAGCGGAATATGGGTTTGGGAGCGTTACTTCATAATACCATTGCACAAGATATGAGAACGACCTCTAAAAGAGTCGTTTAAAACCGATACATTTGATTTAGCAAATTGTTTGTTACGAAAAGCCCGAAGCTACGACTTGTACAAAATACCAATATTTTCTCGCCCATAACAATTAATAAAAGTAAAGCGAACCAAATCTTTAATGCATGACATCCCAAAACATGGACCACACAATGTATCCCTTGCACCTCGTCCTGTATTGATCCCCGGAATTAACATTCTTTAAGACATTCAACGAATAATGTGGTGAATCAATAGTTTGTAAAATAAATAAGGTGTAAGAACCGTGCAAACTTCCCTGTGATAATACATCAAATGTAAAACATCACAAAAATGTAATTACGTTTACCTAAACTCCATGATACTGAAGCTCCACAATATATGAAAACAATATAAAATTGCCATACATTGCCCCTTGATGATGTGTCAAACCCCGAACATCCCACATCCGTCTGCATACGTTCGTTCCCCCCTGGTGATAGCTAGTCACCTCGATACGGGGGCGGCCCCCCAATAGATCTATTCATAACATACGCGCTTACAATCCAGTAATTAACCAGTTCCATGATAAGGATGCTCATTGGGTATAGTT
This sequence comes from Tanacetum coccineum, assembly GCA_026074375.1. NCBI lineage: Eukaryota > Viridiplantae > Streptophyta > Magnoliopsida > Asterales > Asteraceae > Tanacetum > Tanacetum coccineum. Next base: position 22,347 of record BQNB010099904.1, on the reverse strand, counting down.
TCCTAGGCAAACAATAAATCCGTTTGAATATTAAATGTACACTGTGTCCAATTAGTAAAATAAAGCATGTCTACACCCTAAAGAACAATTATTAAACCATTAAAAAGAAAAAGTGGGGGCTATACCTCACCTCAGTGGATAGTTAACAATGTAAATCACAACAGAAATGCGTCACAAATACGCCGAATGATGCAAACCTAAATAATTATAGTCGTATAATTACTAAGTACTATAGAATAACTAACACCACATATAATCCTATATTAGAATAGCTCATCACCTCTATATGTAATTTGAAATCAAGGTTATAAGGTAAAAACGGTTATAATAATCGTTTTAGTAACTATATATAGCGTAACTTTCTCGTTTTAAAAATCTCGTTTCGCATGCGTTCTTACGTCCACGAGTCCTTCTTATTAAGATGATATATAAAAAATATAACATTTTTATTTTTTAAGACCTTCTATGAACAGTACTTTTTAACTGTTCATTAGACAATATAAATATTCTTTTATATAAATTTTAAATTTCGTAAACTCGTAAACGTAATAACTTATCTTTTTAAACCTGATTTTAGCGATATCCTCGACACATGTTCTTTGTAATTGAAAAATGTATCAAAATTATCACATTTTATACATTTGGGTCAGCTGATGAATAGTAAATTTTACTGTTCATAGTTTATAAAATTTCTTTTATAAACTTTAATTATCATAAACGTCGTATTTTATTCGTTTTAGCTCACGTTTTTTTAGTAAATTCTTTTCTTTCGGAGCACTGTTCTCGTAAATTAAATGTATCTAATTTATTTATGATTTTTTTCTAAATAAAGTCCCTGAAGAACAGTAACTTTTTATAAAATTACTTTATAAAAATATTAATTTATCGTCACAACTTGTAATTAGTGTCTCTTCCTTCGTTATAAGTCCGTTTTCGAGTTCTTATATATTTGGAAAACGTCATGAATGTATAATTTTTATAAAAATATAAAACCCATGCATAAAATGTCGGACCAAACAGCCCTTTTGAAATATTTTGTAAAAATATGTTTTTAAAGTGATTTTAATAACTTTTAGCTTAATAATAATTGTTACAAATCCTCTTGCCATATCTTAAACCCTATAGTCTTATATAAAATAATTGTACTTATCCCCATCATATGTCCAAAGGAGTTATGTAAACAATTCTTAACAACCTTTTAAATCATAAACCTTTATTAAGTAACATTTGATCACAAGTTTAAATTACTTAAACTTTGCACTTAAACCAACATGATACCATGCTTATATTTCCCATCAATACATGATATTTACAACCACATAACACAAGAAAAGTGACAAAATCTAATCACAAGTAAAAATAGTTTTACATGATTAAAAGTATCTAATTGGTGATATGCTACATAAACTTATATACACAAAAAAGATAAATGTAAAGGAATGTATTGTTTCTAGATAACCTTGATAAGAATGTATGATGATAAAACAAAACCAAAATCTAAATTCCTTGTTTAGCAACAAAACCTAGCTTCCCCACTTAGAAAAACCCTAATTCCAAACCAAAAAAAAACCCTAATCTTACACTTTCTTGCTTCAACAGTTGTAAAGGCTTAACCAATCCTTGTAAATACCTTAGGACATCTTAGATATATTATAAGAATGTATGTAAATATTGTAGGTAAATATTGTATGGATTTTGTATGTTGTTTAAGTGTTGTCGTGGGTAAGGAGTGAGCAAAAGAGAAGATTTTTGTGTTTTCACCTTATAAAATGGAAAGTGTATGTTTACTTGAACTAGTTTAGGCATTATATATCACATAGGACTAGTCAAATGTGTAATAGGAGGTCTCAAGACAAAAGGGAGTAAAACATGGAAAAGTCTTGGTCAAACAAACATAAACCTTTATTAGATGTTGGATGTACAAACCAAGTTGCAAGAATTTTTAGATATTTCTCTTGATATTTCTCTCCATATCCGGCCCTATATGAAATAAAATAAGATGATATTTTTGTGAATTTTTGGTAATGGGTTACAATTGTGGGTATTTTTGAAAGCTTAAAAAAGTTTTGGTGGTTCCAGGGTTTTTAAAAACATAACCCCCTATTTTAAAAAAAACCGTTAAAATAAATTTTTTTTATCGCGAAACTGAAAACAACTTTAACGCTAACCAATAAAAAATAAAATGAATAAAGTTAATAATTATCCTCAAAATAATTACTTAACACTTGCTTGATGTAAACATTTAATTGTTTGATGCCCGTTTACATTGAACGATAATTTTTAGCTTACGCGATTTAACTTAACTTTTACGATTAAAAGCAAACGTGTATAATACTAAAAATAAATAGTGAATTTATTGACGATGTACAATGACCCTAAAACACGGGGTGTTATAGTCTCCTCCCGTTAAGTGAGCCTTATCCTTAAGGATTAAGACGCGATACTTGACACCGGTGCGGTCTTTGTGAAGAGATGTGGATATTTCTTTCGAAATTGATCCTTACGTTCCCATGTAAACTCAGGGCCTCGCCTAGAGTTCCATCAAACCTTGACAATTGGGATACGGCTTTGTTTCAATCGTTTAATGTCACGATCCATGATTACTACTGGTTCCTCGACAAAATGAAGCTTGTCATCAATATGAAGTCCATCCAACGGAACGGCTAATGGTTCGTTGGCATGGCACTTTTTCAAGTTGGATACATGAAACGTATTGTGAACCTTGCTCAACTCTTGAGGAAGCTCAAGCTTGTAAGCAACGGCTCCAACCTTTTCCAACACCTTGAATGGTCCGACATACCTAGGGTTTAACTTCCCCCGTTTGCCAAAATGTACGACCCCTTTCCAAGGCGAAACCTTAAGCATAACACTATCCCCAACTTGAAATTCCATTGGCTTACGCTTTAAATCGGCGTAACTCTTTTGCCTATCATGTGCGGCTTGTATTCTTTGCTTGATATGGATGATCTTCTCGGTCGTCTATTGAACTATTTTTGGAGCGGTGAGTTAAACTTCTCCAACCTCGGCCCAACACACAGGTGAACGACACTTTCGACCGTAAAGTGCTTCAAATGGTGCAACCTTGACGCTGGCGTGATAGCTATTGTTATATGAAAACTCGACCGATGGCAAAAGGTTAACCCAACCCTTTCCAAAGTCGATCACACAAGCACGCAGCATATCCTCGAGAGTTTGAATAGTCCTCTCGCTTTGTTTGCCAGTTTGTTGATGGTACGCAGTACACATATCCAGACTAGTACCCAAATCTTTCTGAAGTGACCTCCAAAAATTTGATGCGAACCTAGGGTCGCGATCACAAATGATTGAGATAGGTATCCATGCCTCGTGACTACCTCCTTTAGGTCCATTCTTGCTAGTTTCTCCATGGGATTATTTTCCCTCATTGGTACAAAGATGGCAGACTTAGTAAGTCGGTCACCAATCATCCAAATGGTGTCGTAACCTTGTGACGACTTAGGAAGCTCTATGACAAAATCCATAATGATATTGTCCCACTTCTATTGAGCTATCTCGGGTTGCACTAACAAACCTGATGGCCTTTGGTGTTCAGCCTTGACTTTAGCATATGTCAAACATTTACTAACATAGGTGGTGATGTCGGCCTTCACATTGGGCCACTAATAGCCCCCTTTTTTTGTCCTGATGCATCTTGTCAGAACCCGGAAGGATAGAGTATTTTGATTTGTAGGACTCATGCATAATCACAGTCCTTAACCTACCATATCATGGCAACCAACTCCTACTATTTAAGCATAGAGTTCCATCCGCATGGGGTTCCAACTTCTTCTTCGGTATATCCTTCCTGATCATACCTCCTACGTTTTCGTTCTTGATGTTCTCTGGTTTTTGTGCTTCGATCTGAGCATTTAGGATTTGTTTAGGAAGATCCAAGCCGATAGTCATCACTAAGGCTCAAACTTTTAATGGTTTAATTTGCTCCTTCCTGCTCAAATCAACAGCAACAACATTTTGCTTTCCCTCGGGTGATAACGAATCTCACAGCTGTAATCACTAAGCAACTCTAACCAACGACGTTGCCTCATGTTCAACTCTTTTCTAATTAAGAATGTGTTGTAAACTCTTGTGATCAGTAAACACCGTACACCTGGTTCCGTACAACTAGTGCCTCTAAATCTTTAGAGCAAACGCTACTGATCCAAGTTCCAAATCATGAGTCGTATAGTTTCCCTCATGAATTTCTAATTGGCGTAATGCATAAGAAATTACTTTCTCCCTTTGCATTAATACAACACCTAATCCCTTATGAGAAACATCGCAATAGACTATGAAATCTTTGCTTCCTTTAGGTAAAGCCAGAATTGGCGCACTACACAACTTCTGCTTTAATAACTGGAAGGCGGCTTCCTGCTTGTCTCCCCAATCGAACTTAACTCCTTTCTAAGTAAGCTTGGTCATCGACTTGGAAATCCCCAAAAATCCTTCGATGAATTTTCAGTAATAACCGGCAAGACCTAACAATTGACGAATCTCCGTCGATGGCTTAGGAGATGCCCAATCTTTTATGGATTCGATCTTGGCGGGGTCCACGTGAATTCCTTGACTACAAATCACGTGACCGAGGAACTGTACTTTGGAAATCTAGGATTCACACTTAGAAAATTTGGCATACAACTCTTCCTTCTTAAGCAATTCTAGAATTGCCTTAAGATGTTCTTCGTTTTCCTTCTTGTTCTTTGAAAAATAAATATATATCGTCAATAAAGACGATCACAAACTTATCCAAGTATGGTTTGCACACCTGATTTATGAAATCCATAAATATCGCTGGTGCGTTCGTCAAAACTGACCATACCGAGTTCTGAATGCCGTTTTTGGAATATCTCCTTCCAGTACTCGAAGCTGGTGATGACTTGATCGCAGTTCTATCTTAGAATAAACACTAGATCCTTGTAGTTGATCAAACATATCGTCGATCCTTGGGAGTGGATAACGATTCTTCACCGTTAACTTGTTTAATTCCCGATAGTTGATGTACATCCGAAATGATCCATCCTTCTACTTGACAAACAAGACCGGAGCTCCCCAAGGTGAGGAACTGGGTCTTATAAAGCCCTTGTCGGATAGCTCTTTCAGTTGCTCTGACAACACTTTCCTTTCAGAAGGCGCCAATCGATAAGGTGCCTATGCTGCAGGTGCAGCACCGGGTATCTAATCGATTTAAAATTCCACTTGTCGAGTCAGAGGGAGACCCGGCAAGTCCTCTGGAAATACTTCAGGAAAATCTCGAACTATCACTACATCCTCAAGTTATTTTTCCTTCAACTTGTCTTCAGTCTCCTTTTTAGTAACATGTGCCAAAAAGGACTGACATCCTTTTAGCATGTGCTTTTGTGCTTTAGTGCACGAGATGATGTTCAGTCGGGACTAGTTTGCGCGGTTGCTTCCGTTACTATGAATAATCAACGTTTCGTTTCTGAATGGAACACGAACGATCTTTTCGTCACAAACAATGATGGCCTGGTATCTCGCCAACCAATCCATACTAATTATGATGTTGAATCTGCCAAATTCTATGGCATTAAGTCGATGTTGAAAGGGTGATTTAGTAAATTCTCTAATGGTGAGCAAATTTGATAGCGAATTGTCCTAGGGCGACCAGTGATGTATCTCAGCCTTTCGGCTTAGGATTTGTCATAAGATGATGTTGACTTTATAGTAAGATGGAGTGAAGGTCTGCTTAGTTGCTATGGTTACTAATTTGATTTCTTAGAGTAAACACGTTTTATGAATACGCACACAAAACATGATATAAGTAGGAAATCGTTTTCTTGACAAGAAGTTTTAGAGTGACTACTCTCAGCATGGCATGGTACTTTCCTGAATTATATATAGTTGATCAGGCCACGTATAATTGAGGATTAATGATGCATTGCTCATTTTCGTCAAAATAGTGTTATTATTTCATGATATTCGTGAGAGTAGTTTGCAAGAGTAAATAAGGAATCTAAGTTAATATTGACGAAAATTTCATAATACGATAATTTGATAGATAATTTAAAGTCATTCGTACAACAGAAATTTAAGAGAAACACAACGAGAACTCTTAAGGAGATAAAGTTTAAGATAGTTCCAACTTAGGGTTTATTAGGCAAAGCGAGACAACTTTCACTTTTAAGCTTCGATCTTATCCTCAATGTTGTTAAGGTCTTGTTCGGTTTCTCCTCCTCTAAAGGCATGCACCACTCTACGTGATCCAGTACCTCCAGTTTGCTTTTCATGGTTTTGGTTCTTTCGCTCCGGGCAATCATTCCTGTAGTGCCCTTGATTCCCACATTCACAGCAAGTAGCCTTCTGACTTGCCCCAGTGCCCCTTTGGTTGTTAGCAGTATTGGTATTTGTAAAACTCCTACAATCACAGTCCAGATGGTCAACTCTGTTGCACTTGTGGCATTTAGGAGCACATGGACCATCATGGTGATAGTTGCATTTGGAACATAACGGCTTAGATCCACCGTAATGTTTCTTCTCCCCGTGCCCTGCAGCGTAAGCTCTGCCAGTGTTTTGCCTCTTGTTCGGCTGTTGTTGGTTCTGATTGTTCTTAGAAGTGTTATCCAACTTCCTCTTGTTCTCAGCCTGGCGTTTAGCAGGAGTGCTGATCTTTTTGTCCATTAGTTTGGTTGCAAATTCAATTGCATCTTGCATCGTCTTAGGCTTAGATGCCCTCACCCCTCCATGGATCATGTCCACACATTTTTGAAACTTCACTATTGGACACTCACTCTTGTAGTGTCTCAGACTTCCACACTCATAACAGGTGCGAGTTCGTTGATTCCTAGTAGTAGCAGGTGTTTTACAATTTTGGATTATGTGGCCAACCTTCTTGCAATTTCTGCACTATACAGTGCACGGCCTATTACGGTGAAATTTGCACTGGTTGCACAGAGGTAGAGATCCAGCATATGCCTTCTTGTTAATTGGCCAAGTAGTATGTGCTCTAAGCACCTTATGCCCTTTTTTTTGTTGGCTCGAGATTCCATCGTGGTTACCTTCCCACTTCTTCTTGTTGATAGCATTCTCTGCTACCTTGTCTTCTTGTCGTTCAGTCCGGATCATTGACTTGCGGGCTATGTTGGTTTTCATCTTATAAATAGCAATAGCCTCAATAGCATTAGCCACTCGCTGGGCTACAACCCGCTTAATTTCCTCAACACTCATCCTTTGATTAATAGTTGTCATCATTTCCTGAAGATCACAGGAAACAAAATGTATATGAAGTTTCATCCAAGGGAAAATCATGACACTCCATGATCCCAACATATATGTAAGGTGAGACCACGTTATGCAGAGATATAAGATAACAGAAACCATGTCATAAATAAATCCACATCATACAGTAGCATGATCATAACCAACAACGTAGGTTAATACTTAATACATCGTTTTACATGAGTAAAAGAGTACAAGCTTTTTATTAACACTACCAACCGAGTATTACTCAAGTTTAGTGGGATACAATACATAACGAGCTACACTGACCTATCTATTTTGTCTATGGGGCCAGTTGCCTCTCAGATTCTAAGATGCTAGACTCTTATGTTATCTTTAAGTGACTTAACATTATCTGGTGGTGGTGATGATGAAGGTAGTGCAGCAGCAAACTTGGTAATGCATGCCTCAGCAGATGGTGATTGTGGAGTATGATGTTAAATAGACATCCGTACTACATGAGATTTGGTCTCAAAAGACAAGATGATATGGTGTGGAGAGGTGGGTGGTGTAGAAGCAGACTCATCAGTCTCAAATACCTCTGTATTCTTAGATTGAAGGGACAGGATCATCTGTATGTACAGCAGAAGGGTCGACCAGAGCTAGGTGCTCCTCCTCCTCCTTGTCAACCTCATCCTTCTCAACATCATCATCATCGTCGTCATCATCAGATGACTCACTATCATAATTGTCTCTTCCATCAGCATAAATCAGCAGGATCCTCCTCACGTCCCTCTCCTCATCCTCCGTTCAATCGAAGACAGCAATGTAGCCCATTATGGGGTATTTTTCAGTAGATGAGGCATCAGCAGGTAGAGGCTGATCCTCCATTGGTTCCTCTAGCTCCGCATCAGAAGCTTATTGAAATATCCATGGCTCGGAATTAATATAGACAAACATGTAGGTAACCGTCGATGATGAAAACATGACTGCTTACAACGAGCAAAACTTAACTTATATAAATATATTATATAAGACCAGTATGATAAATATGAATATGCGCTCATGGCAAAAATGAATGATGGTAAGGTATCATATTTGATAGCTTAATGTTTAGGTAGCGCTTAGGACCTACGAGCTTATAATGCTACCTTGCCTAAAGAAATGCTCCCCTATTTAAATAAATAACCCTTATATAAATAATTGTAGAGTTATGCAAAAGAATGCAAACTCATCTTTGTATATATACAATATACCCAACATAGTAAACGTACGTACTATAAGTATGAACACGTATCATGAAATATGTAAGCATGACTTGTAAAACTAACTAATGCTAACGAGCTAGTGTATGTATGATTCCCTGAAAACCTATTGTATAAATGCAATTTTGAAAACGTGTATAGTCCAGTATAACATTTGACCTGGTTCTCTATAACCCTTGGCTTCTGATACCAATCTATAACACACCCCAAATTGGTCCCGCAGAATGATGTTGGGGGTACTTCTTCATTAGATCACTAGCACAAGATATATAAAGAATGAACCTTTAATAAAAGTGTCCGTTAAACCGATACATTGGATTTAGCAAAATGTTTGATACAAAAGCCCAAAGCTTTACTTATTTCTTTGTTTAAATTATACCAAAGAATTCTATTACATAACAAAAAGCTTCTCTAAAATGTAATGCAAACCACATCTTTAATGCAAATACTTCCAAAATAAACTGACCAACCAATGTATCCCCTTGTCACCTCGTCCTTTTGACTCCTGAGAAAACCGATGCTTTAAAACGTCAACAATAATGTTGGTGAATTCCATAAAAGGTTATGTGAATTATAAAGTGGTAGGACCGCAAGATTCCCAATAGTGATAATACATTAAACGTAAAACCATCACAAAAATTAATTACTATCCTAAGCTCATGACACAAAACAGACAAAAATGAATTGCAAAATAAATTGCCTACATTAGGCCCATGATGAAGTTACTAACCCATAACATCCGCAAATTCAACATGGTATAACGTTCATTGCTCGGTAAGTTTCGACACCCCTAGTGATAGCCTAATCACCCGACGAAGGCGTCACCACCCCAAATAAACTATTATGATCATTCGCGCTCACACCTCCCAAGTGATTTACATCATGATAGTGGGACACATTCGGCTTTACTCGCTACTTTGCAAACACGTATCAGTTTAAATATGAAATGTTCACTTTGCGTCCAATTATAAAACAAAGCAGATTCCTCACCCCAAAACTTATAAAGCAAAGTTATATATTTAAAACGTGGGGGCTATTACCGTCAACCTAACCTCGAGTGATGAGTTTAAACAACGAAAATCACAACAGAAAAAATCGTCACAAATACGCCCGAAAGCAATATAAAATGATATATGCCCTAAATCAATTATAGGTCGTAGAAGTACTAGAGTGACTGTTGAAAAACTACTACCATATATAATCCTATTATACTACACACCAACTAATTGTGTTTGTAAAATATCATTTAAGTTGCGTTTGATAAATGATAACCGTGTTTCGTATTCGTATAATCGAATAAATAATTCAAATCGTCTTGTAAAAATAAAATTTATAAAGTTTTAATACAATTGGATACATATAATATAACTGATATCACAAATGTTTCGCAAAAAAATTATATAAAAACGAACCAACACTATTCACGTCAGGAAATAGTGCACAAGTATAAAATAGTGTGGTAACTATTCGCGTTAAGCCCGTTTCATTACTTTCTTATGTCCTAAATGCTTTGCGTAATAAGACGACGTATCAAATTATGACATTTTTGTATTTCATGTCCTCTGGTGAACAGTAGCATTTTTACTGTTCACACCAGTTATAAAGTTATTTTTATAGATTTAGTTATCGTAAAAACCCATAAATGTCCTATTTTACTCGTTTTAAACTCTGTTTTTTTTGTGATTTTCTTCGAGCACAGTATTTGTTATTAAAATTCTATCATATTAATATGTTTTCAAAATTAATAAACTGATATGAGATAGTAACTTTTATTTAAAATTGTTTTTATAAAAGTATTTTTTTTATACATTTAAGTATATAAGCTCGCGTAATTCATAACTCTTTCGTTATTAATCAAAAAATTAGGATTCTTATTGTTTTGAAATCCCCAAAAATATGTACAAAACCTTTAGAAATAATAAACTTTTTTTTTTTTTTTTTTTTTTTTTTTTAATAATATCAAAGTATTTGATAACTTGTTTTTATAAAATTTATTTTTATAAACCCGGTATTAACGTAAAACGTATATTTGCTATATCTTTTTTGTTATAAGGCGGTTTTTCAAGTTCTTTACATATTTGGAATTCTCATGAGGTGTACTATCTTTATAAAACATAATATGGCTGTTACAAAACACGAACCAAAACAGCTCCTTTGTAATCAATATGTATACTTAGTAAATAACTTGTTTTAAGTACTTTTCCACTTAGTAAATTACCCAAGGTCCTCTTTAACCTTATCTCTTCATATGTTTATACATTATAATGTTCATTAATCCATCATATGTCCAAGAGTCCATGGTAACAAGTCCTTAACAAACTTTTAACTCATAAACTTTCCTAACTAACTTTTACTTACTAGTTTATACATACTCTTTTATACACTTAAACCACCATGGTACAACACTTATTTTCCCATTATAATATGATATTACCAACAACATAACATATGTAAAAGTATACAAAACCATGATTATAAGTACAAGTCCATTTTACATGTTTAAAAGTGTCTTAAATGGTGATTAACTACATAGAACTTACATATGTATAAAATCATAAATGTAAAGTTATAAAGAGTTTTAGATAACCTTAGTGTGATGTAATATGATGACCAACAAAATCCAAACCCTTGTTTAAATTATAAACCCTAGCTTTCACAACCAAGAAAACCCAAATCATCCACAAAACCCTAATCTTGCTTTTCCTTGCTTAAACCTTGAAAATGATTAACCAAACCTTCAACCCTTCTTAGTATACCTTAAATATGATGTAAGAATACTTGTATGGTCTTAGAAAATCAAAGTTATGGATTTATTTAAGGGGTGTTTGTTTGTCGTAGCCAATAGAAGAGAAAAAGAGAATTGAGTTGGTTTTTTGTTAAGTTTATAAGAGTTGTAAGTTACATACTAGTGTAAGTTCTTATAAGAGCCATAGGTCTAGTCAAAGACACAAGGAGGTCTTAAGGAGAGTCTTAGGTCATGTTTACTATTGGAAGCAAGTAGAAATATTAAGCCATGGTTCCTAATAATGAGAACATCCTATGAAAACAAGGAAAATGTTTTTCTACTAGGATAATTTTGGATCTTTCCCTTTGAATCCGGCCACATACACATATATATGATGATATTTTGTGAATTTTGGGTATTGGGTACAATTGTGAGTATTTGTTGAAGCGTAGAAAAGTTTTGGTGGTTCCGGGTATACCTAAACGTATTTTATCACGAAACGTAAACACTTTACGCAACCAATAAAAATAAAATGAATAAAGTTAATAATTATCTTCAAAATAATTACTTAACACTTGCTTGATGTAAACATTTATTGTTTGATGCCCGTTTACATTGAACGATAATTTTTAGCTTACGCGATTTAACTTAACTTTTACGATTAAAAGCAAACGCGTACAATACTAAAAATAAATAGTGAATTTATTGATGACGTACAATGACCCTAAAACACAGGATGTTATAGGGAATGTGTTAATGGGTTTATTTAGTTAATAAATTCATATTAATGAAATAACGTTGATTTAAATCGTAAATTGTGAGTGTGACATTTGAAAGTAATCAGAAAAACAGTTGTTTTCGTGAAATTCGGTAAAAGACTATAACGATCGTAAAAAGGTGAAATTTTGGTTGAATATAAGTTGTTAAGCCTTATTTTGTGGTTTAAAGTGTTTTTAAATGGATGAGCGAGGTTCGGTTGAGTTTTGTCAAAAAATCATATTTTTCGGTCTGAGTTGGCCGATAACGGCTCAAAATGGATTTTTATAGCAATTTAATGTGGTTGGTGTCGTATGAATAACCTAGGTTTATGGAAAAATGATTTTAAACACAATGAAAATGATAACTAAGTTTGGTTGACGTTTTAAATAGATGAAAATTGAGTTTTTAAGTGAACTCGACGCAAAAAGGATACATTACATGTGAATGTGATGAAAAAATGTAGATTTCCCATCTTCCTGCAAATAGCAAGAGCGTCTAGATAGTGAGCGTACATTATCGTGGGCCGCTCGTGAAAGATATGGAGAGTATTATTCTTCCTCCAACTTCATAACCATCGTGTTCTCCTTAAGAAATAGCATCATATAACCCAAATAAGTAGTCAGCTCGAATATCATTTTGCTTTTTCCTTAGGAAGTCGAGTCGGTTTTGTTTGACAGCATAAAACACACCAGATGTATTGTTGAAATAGACTGCCATCCCTAAAAAGCAAATCGTACTGCTGCAAGCGAAAATGGAGCTGGTATATGTAGTAGGCAAGCATTATGATTCTTCTTGCCCTGCCATGACCATCAGCTGATTTTATCATTAGATCTGTGTGGTACCTTGACTTTCTATAGATGAAAAGAAGGGGAAATTGCAGTGACATATATGACGGGTGTAATTTGTTTACTCTTTGGGGCGGGCCGTCTTTATGCTGAATGATGACATCAAAATCTGTGTTACTTGTAATACCACTTTCAAAAACCATTGTCCCAAGAGTATTTGATGTAGGAAACTCATAACCACGCGCACCTTCACCGTTGTAAAGGCGTATCTTGAATTCTGGAATGTCAAGCTCCCTGCATTTGTCTCTTGTTGTCCTGAAAAGTTGTACCAACTCGTTGTATGCATCTAAAAAGTAAATGAGTGATGACATCAAATAACGTCTATTTTATAGCATCATTTATCCTATGTTATTAACCCATTTTGTATAGTTATTGCAAAGAATTGTTACTTAATCGTTTATATTTGAGAATTGCAGTAATTATGGAGTAATTGGTGAAAGTTAGCAAAAGGCGCACATTCTGGAGCTTAAATAAAGATATTTTAAAGATTACTATTCTAAAGACCAATACGCCGTATCCATCAAGAAGATACAGTGTATCTGTGCCTGCATTCACCAAAGACCACAGAGGAATAAAGCTCAATACGCCGTATCTAAAGAAACTCAATACGCCGTATTCAAGATATGGAATAAATATAATATTTTGGAAGATATCAAGCGTGGTCCCTACTCCAAGAAATCCCTAATATGCCATATCCAATCCTTAGATACGCCGTATCGAACCGACTTCCAGACCTTATAAATAAAAAACTCAAAAATGTGTTTTAAGTGTGCTAAATCATATTCTCAATACCTAAACCATAAAATTTGATTTTCAGAGGAGAAAAAGAGGAGAAGAGGTCGAGGCAACGTTATCAATTCCCATAGATACATAGTGTAATTCCATAGTACTTTATAATCGATCATTTTTTGATATCGGTCGTTAACTCGGTTAGTTTAATCTTGGCATGAATAATTACTCTGAATTAATTATGACTAATGAAGGGCAAATACCATCGGGTATTAGCCATTATTATGAAGATCTGAATGTTTGGTATTTGTTTATCTTGATTTCTTGATTTATCGTTGAATGCTTGTTTATGTTTATCAATTTATACTTGTTTACGCGCTTTTTTATGTGACTATCATTCAACTAGATCTAGTGACACGGACCAAGTAGATCTAGAGTCTGAGATAGCTCTCCATAATAGTAATTTATTACTCTGGTAATAATAGGATCACAAATATTATCCTTTTAAGTCTATGTCTAGGAAACGCTTCGGGCTTAACTAGTTAATTAGGGGGATATTGCTAATGTTTATTGAACGTGTTAACTAGACAGGAACCTAGATAATTCAACAAGTAACGTTCTGATTCCATTAGATAGTTGGACAAGTGGACTACTAGTGTATAAATTGCCATTAAGCGGTAAGTGGGTAAAGTCTCTATGAGCTAGGGTTTAACAAGATCACCATTGCTTTAATCCCTAAGATAGATTATAATCAGTAAATAAGGATGCTTTATGTGGATGCTTTAATTGTGACAGAATTAATGTGTCTAGGTCTTAGGATATGTAACGCCAAGTTCTTAAGAATGTATATGCCACCTCGAGAGAAGAAATCATTGCACTTAATAAACAAACCAACTTTCTAATCGAATTAATAATGGTTAATATAGTTTTATTATATTTGGCTCGACCACTCTTTTATCTTTTTTTAATTAACTCACGTGGGTTAAAGTGCCTTGGATTGATTGTAGCCACCAACCAAACCGTGCTAGCCTCTCAGGCTAAAAACTCCCATTTTCCCGTTAGAATTAGGATTTAGACTAATATAGGTTAGAGTAGGATAGAATTAACATAGATTAGATAACCAAGATATTAATTAAATTGATAGATTTAACCTCGCTTCAAGTGTTTGACACCCTACTTACCACAAAACTACTACCGATCGGGTACACTGCCCGTTAAAGTGTTGTTTTTGGTTTAGTCGGAAAAATATAAATTTAAAACTTGAATCAATAAAATATACACCACACAATGACACATCAAGTTTTTTGCGCCGTTGCCGGGGAGTGAAAATTAATCTTGATTTTTATTTGATATTTTGGTTTTTAACATTAGATTAGATCTAACCCTTAGGATTAGTGTAATTTAGATTAGTGTATATTCTTGTATATTCTGTAATATTTGTATATTCCTCTTTAATTATTTGCTTGTATATATTTGTGTTTTTGCGTATTTAATTATTTTTCTAAATACATTGTTCTGGTTGATAGCTGAATACGGCGTATCCAACTCTCTGTCCAATACAGCGTATTCACTCAAACTGATTAATACGGCGTATTCACTTCCATTGGATACGGCGTATCGATCATCTAATCAAGTTCTTTTCCATCCTCGAACTTATAAGCCAAAAAAAAATTTATATACCTTTCTCCTGCTGCTTCTACTGATAATTTTATGGGTATTTTTCAGTAAGAATGACAAAGGTTATCAAAGGAGAGTTCGAGAAAATTAAGGATGTTAAGGTCGAATATATTTCGCCACTTGCTATACATTACTTGAAGTTTTTAACAATGAAGTCAATCGATTAAGCAGAATGGACGATGATTTATTCACATGTGAATTTGAAGTTGCTAACATCCCATGTGACTCGAAAATTGATGATTCGGAGTATGAAGCTGATGATGACATGGGATTTGATCCGTCTGATGTTGCATTTACTGAATGGTTGGGATCGAAGTTTTTCAACTACAAGACAATGGATCATTATACTATGAAAGCATTATGGATTTACTGGATCAAAGGAGATTATGAAGTAGAACTCACTAATGAGGAATCTTCAGATGATGAAGATGAAATTGCTAAAGTCTTTAGCATCGACACTAATATATTTGACTACGAGACACCTCTCTGTTTGGCATTTAATGAATTTAACTACCTTCCCAAAGTAGATCCGGATTTACTTACAAAGGATATTATGGGGTTTAAAACCTATGAAGATTACAAAGACGATTGGATATATGAATGGAATGAGAATGGACCATGGGTTGATGAGAAGCCATGGACTAACGCTGGAGTTTGGACCAAACCCACACCAGTTAAACACACTTGCAAGCCTTTCAACTATAAAACTGGATGTTCGGAATGGCCAACATGTAGTTGGATGGATGATGGATACTGTAATGGAGGAAACTTATCCAGAACTTACATTATTGGAAACCAACTCCATTATCAAGATTACGAGTGGTACAAGGCTTTGGAAGATAGTGAACTTAAAGATAAGGCTTTAAGAAAGAAAGATATCATGGAAGGATTTAGCAAAGAAGATTATGATGAGTCACATTATGAACAAATGAGACGATGGAACATTGATACAAACTACGATGATGTTTATCATGGAGATAATAAGAATGAAGAATTATGTAAAGTGCATGAGTTACCGGTATGTGATTGCGTAAAGTTTTATACACGTATAATGATATAAGAATATGAAATTACCAAACTACCCTTGAAGACAAAGGAAGAAAGGAAAATTCTAACAATTATATATAATAATACGTATATTTACCGATAAGTGATTACCGGGTCGTATTCCTCGAAGATTTATAAAATTGAGACCACGTTTGTTATTTGGACAATGATTTGAATTGGTTCAGAGATGATTTGTTTTCTAAAATCCTAAAAGTAAGCAAATTAAAGGACAATTAAAGCTAACTTTAATAACGGGAAATTAAACTTTAACTAAAAACGCAAAACGGGAACCCTAAACGGTGATTAAAAACCCTAAATTTCTAAAATTAAACCTAAAATGAATTTTTCTCTTTTAATAGACTCTAATTGACTAAAAAGTAATTTTAAAGAAAACTAGAACAAAAAACGGTGTTGAAATGAGCTTAAAAACACGAAAAACGTGAACGGAAACGAATCTCGTTCTTTAAAAATTGAAATTTTGCAATTTTAACCCTACGGAAGCAAATCTAATTTTCCTAGAAACTATATGATAAAAGAAAATTTTCTAAAGAAAGAATTATATTTTTTTTATTATTTTTCTATTTTTTATGAATTTTTAAAGTTTTTAATAAAAATAAATGTTTAAAAATACTAAACTAATTATAAAAATTCTGAAAAAATTATAGAAAGTAGCTTGAACTAAGAGGAATCTAGGAAAAATAAGTTGGGAAACACAGCTTATCGAATAAGCTGTGTAATAAGCTAAAATAGCTTATTAATCAAAAAGGACTAAAACGTATATAAAAGATATATGATGTAAAGAACTAACGGATGAGCTAGTGTAGCATGATGGTTGTGTGTGTGGGTGTTAAAACACTTGGTGAAGGTGGTAGAGGTCCCGGGTTCGAGCCTTGCTCACCCGGGGCTTCCCACTTTCCTAAGTGTTTTAATTTTTTCCATTTTTTATAACTTTTTAAAACTCTTAAAAATAAGCAACTTTTGTAAAACAACTATTTTTATAAACTACAAATAAGCTCAGAAATAAGCTAAATAATGACAGAAAAGCTTAAACTAAACTAAACCACTAAAAAGTTAACTAATTGGGCAATTTAATGACAAATAAGCTAAGGGAAAAGATAAATAAGCTAAAACAGATAACAATCTATATCTAATAAGCAAATAAGAACTAAAATAAGCACATTTGATAAGCTAGATTGACAGAAAAGCTAAAAAGCTTAAAAACACTTTACATTTAACACTAGAAAGCAAATAAGCTCAAATAAGCTAATGACAAAACTAAATAAGCTAAAATTGACTTCTACTAACCTAAAAAGCTAAACTAATCCTAAATAAGCCATAACAATAAGCAGATAAGCTAAAATAAAGAAATAAGCTCTTTTTATGTAAACTGATAGCCAAACAGCCCCTTAAGGCACCTTTGAGCTTAATTTTAAGTTTTCTAATGAAACCTTGAGACCAAATGGCTTATTGAAGCTTAAACTATGACCTACTAGCTACTTAGAAATGCTTTTGAAAAGGAGTTTGGAAAACATTTGCTTAATGAAAAAGGCTTTTGAAAACAGCTGAATTACTCAGTAGGATCTGAGTTTTTGTTTTTGTTTGAAAAGACAAATGGCAACTTTTGAGCTTAAAGACAGATAAGCAAATGAACTTATTTTGAAAAATCAAGTTGAGACAAATGATTAATGACCTAAAAGCTACTTAAATTATGAAAATCAAAACCTAAAAGTTACTTAAACCTACTGAAAATTAAACTAGAAAATGACAGTTTGCTGATAATTTTCAAAGTAGCTACTTGTCTTTTTAAAACTGCTGGTGCAGTTGACATGTAAATGAACTAAAAACTTTTAAAACTTTAAATGCAGGTTAAGACACTTGATTCTACTCTATTGAGACAACAAATAAAGTGCAAATAAGACCATTACTAATACTAGATATGATTAAAACTTTTAATGCAAAATTAGACTTAGACAGATTATGACTTATATAAATCTAACTTATGAAAAACTAATTTACCCTAACATAACTTCTTAATTCTATTCTAGCAGACTTATTGATGAAGTTAAAATCAAAATCCAAAGACCAAATGGCCACTAGCAGTACTAACTTGTGGTTAGTACTGCTATGCCAAACACCCCTTTAAAAACACTCAATTCCATTTAAGCTTATGAAAATGAGATTCAAAGCACAAATATCAAATACCAGATGTTAAACAGCCTATAACAACCTTAATAAACATTCTTCAATAAGCAAATAAGCCAGAATCAATAAGCTAAAAAAACTTATGCTAATATTTTTGGTTTTTTTATAATTTATGAGACTAAATATGAAAAACTAAGATCTACACTACTAAACTCAAAAACAAATAATCAAACATGTTTAATAAGCACAGTAAGACAGATTTAAGCATTAATAAGCAAGTAATAAGCTGAAAATAAGCAAATGCAATTATTAAGCTAAGAGACTTGAAATTTAAAGAAGACTTACAATTGCCTTAGCTAAACAAAGGCTTAATATGCTCAAAGAGCTGTCAACAAGCTCTAGCTTATCACAAGGATAATCTAGTAAAAGTCCAATAAGCTCTTCCATTGTAAGCTTATCATCCAAGGCTCAAAATCCATATATCAAAGGTATTAAGCTGATTATTAAGGTTTGAGTAGATTAGATCACTAATTTGAGCTCAATCTAAGCTTATAGACTCAGAGAGCTTATGATGAGCTTGTAAGAAGCTTATGAAACAGTAACATGAACATTTGAATTTGCAAAAGCTTAATAGTAAAAATAGTTTATGTAAAAGCAAAGATGATTTTATTAACTGAAAATTGATTATAAGATACTGAAGATGAGATTACAATAAGCTGAAAAAGTAAATTACATAAGCTAAAGTAAAAACTGAAAATTACAATTAAGCTAAATTAAAAAGTAGAAAAAAAGAGTGAGAGAGGCTATTTATAGCCTTCAAATGAAGCTTCCAGGTCCTAAGTCTGTTACACGCTCCCTTTTATCATAGCCATTCAATCTTCCAATCATTTGATCTTGATTCTTGTCCGTTGGATCAACCATTGATGAGCACAACGGATTGCCAAACATGGCATTCCGTGTGCTAGACCTCTGTGCTTCTTTTGCACTTGTTTTAGTGCAAATTTCATTGATTGGTGTGCTTTTTTCTATGTCCACGTGTCACTTCATGTGGGTTTCAACCAATCAAAAGCTTGTATGACGTCTAATTCTGCCAGATCATTCCTTGATACTTGAATTGATTATTCACATCATTAATTGTG
This sequence comes from Tanacetum coccineum, assembly GCA_026074375.1. Lineage (NCBI taxonomy): Eukaryota > Viridiplantae > Streptophyta > Magnoliopsida > Asterales > Asteraceae > Tanacetum > Tanacetum coccineum. The sequence goes on along the minus strand of BQNB010099904.1, from coordinate 2,831 downwards.
AATTACCCCTTGTTTTGAGTGAGTGGTAAATCGGGAAAGACAATGAATAGTAATAAAGTATTACCCGTGTAATTTTAAACTTAAAGGGAGTTTGACTCGGGCTGGTCTTGGGTAATTTTAAAAGGTTTTGGGCCGGTGGGTGTTAAATGGGTTAATATAAATGGGATTTAACGAAGAGATAACGAGTGTTAACTTAATATATGGAAAAATTAACGTCGTTAGGGTTTGGGCCATTTGTGTATTTTGGTTATTTTTGAGGGACTGTTTTTGGCAATTTGGGTTTTGTCATTTAGTGGTTGACTAGTTGACCAAGTTTGACTTTGAGTTGACCATTGGACCTTCAGCAATAAATCCCCAGCTCTTGTACATTCTTTCCTTTCCCGTGTCCATGTTTGTCTGACTTTGACCGTTTTCTTGAGATTTTTGCAATATCCATACCTACATAATCACAAGGACAAAACGAGCAATATACAAGTATTTTATGCACAATTTTGGTATTTTAAGGGACATTTTTGATATAAAAAGGATATGTGTTTTCACACATATCAAAATTCCCCAAACTAAGCGATTGTGTGTCCTCACGCAATATTATATGCTTTAAAACCAAATACCTATAAACTTCCCCAAACTAAATCTTTGAAAAGTAGCAAAGATTTTTGTGGAGAGAGTTAAGAAATCACAAGTTATAAAACACCCAATTTTCTCATTTTTTTTATAATTAAACTAAGAATATTTCGACTTTCGTTATTTCCATAACTGTTAGGGATCATAGAACAAGATGCATTTCGATTCGAGAATGTCCCAAAAAGGATAAATTCATCGTCCCTGACTTTTCACTTATCCAAACCAAGCTTAAAACAAAATTATAGCTAAATATCAGTAAAGATGCTAACACTACTCATATTTGCAACTTGTGAACTTTTTACTCCCGACATTTACTATATCTTAAGTGAATGTGCTATTTTGAATTTCAACCATGGATCAACGTTTTGCAAAATACTATGCTTCACGTTCCATCCAAGAATAATGAGTTTGAAGGCGAGATCATCCTATGTAGCGACTTTCGTCTCGGCACATCCCAACCTTGCGGCTAAGTGACCAGGCTTTTGACACCCCACAGAGACTAGTATCGGGACTCACGAACCTAAGGTTTCAAAAACTCTCAGGTTTCCCATATATGCATAGCTAGGGGTGTTAACGATCCGAGCCAAGTCGAGTTTTGGCCTAAACGAGCCAAGCTCGTTTATTAACTACTCGACTCGAGCTCTAGTAAAATTTTATAAATTGGCTCGAGCTCGAACTTGATTATTTTGTTATTGTTCGAGCTCGAGCTCGAAGCTCGTTTAAGACTTCTAACTTTTTTTGTACTCCTACAATAAACTAACTTTAAGCTTAAGATGCTCGTATAAACGATCGAACTTGATAAGCTCGTTTATTAACTCAAGCTTGAGCTCGAAAGCTCGTTTAAAATTTTAAAATTTTTATAATGCTCAAACTAATTAAAGTTTACTTAATTTATAAGGTCAAGAAAGATTGTTTATGAACAAACAATCAATGTTTAATAACATCTAAAACTTAACTAAGTATCAAAGGGTAGGGGGCTTTGCTTATATAGATGTTAGGATTTATGTTTTCCTAACTTAGTACCGACAGTACAAATAGTTAGTACTGATAGTTATAGTTAGTACTGACAGTACAAAATGTTAAGTACTGATCAATTAGTTAGTACCGATAGTAGAAAATAGTTAGTACCGTTTAAGAGATATGTATGAGATATTTTAGGAAAAAATATGTACTCGTTTTGTAAGCCTGTTAGGGTTTATCCTTGTTATATAAAAGGATTCCTATTGGCATAGTTAGATATACGATCTCAAGATATCTCATAGCAAAATCATATCTCAATAGTTAGTAGTCTGTAATCATTCAAAGCAGATTAATAGAAGTTATTATTTAGTTCTTCATTGTTTTTCTTAGTACTTGTGTTAAGATTCCGCATTAACACATAATATTTATAACCAGTGTTTCTACATAGTCAACTGTATTTTTAAATCTTGGCTTATCATCCTTATTAATAGGTATGCAGAGATTATTCAACAAGGGACTCACAAGTAGTATCAGAGCCTGTGAGAAACTCTGAATAAGAAGAACAATCTAAATCCAGTTATAAACCTTCATCCTTCAAAACTAAACATGTCTGCATCACAAGATGAAATTCCACCACCACCACCACCTCCACCATCATCATCACAAACACCAACCCAACAAACTCCTCATACAGTATCAACCATCAAGCTGCCCATTCTCAAAAAGGGAGAATATGACATATGGGCTATGAAAATGCAGCACTATTTAGCTCATACAGACTATCTAATCTGGGAGGTTATACAAAATGGGAATTGTCCTGTATCAATCACTACAGATACATCAGGACAAATTAAGGTTTTGCCTCCTAGAACTGTAGAAGAGATTGTAGCCAGAGAAAGAGAGAGAAAAGCAAGAACCACCTTGCTTATGGCCCTACCAGAAGATCATCTTGCTAAGTTCCATAAGATGACTGATGCTAAAGATATGTGGGATGCCATCAAATCTAGATTTGGTGGAAATGACGAATCCAAAAAGATGCAAAAGTATATCTTGAAGCAACAGTTTGAAGGATTCTCTGTATCCAACACAGAAGGGCTTCACAAAGGTTATGACAGGTTCCAAAGTCTTCTAAGTCAGTTAGAGATTCATGGAGCAGGTTTATCTATTGAGGATGCTAATCAAAAATTCTTAAGATCTCTACCTTCTGCCTGGTCACAAGTCTCCCTAATAATGAGAACCAAACCAGG
>BQNB010099903.1:0-24824 GCA_026074375.1 Tanacetum coccineum | reverse complement strand
ATCAACAATTTGACTTGAACCATTTCTTCATCATCAAACACTTCCTCTTCATCCTAGTCAAATGTTTTAGCCATAAGACCTTTATTTTTAGACTGAAAAGGTTTGGTAGACTGAGTATTTAAAGGACCAGCCTCAGGAAGTGCAAGTTTGGCTTTGAGCTTCTTATACTCAATCTTGTAATCTTTTTGAATCTTTTGATCAGTTTTATTACTCTAAACTTGTTGTGTGGACTGAATAAGCTTAGGTGTAAGTTTTGGTTGAAATTTACTTGACCTTGAAGAAAATTTTATCATTGAGGATTTGTATGAAGAGACTGATGTTTTTGAAAAACAATCTTTAGCAAAATGACCTGTTTTACCACATTTATAACAATCAATGCTTTTAATTGCCTTAGAACTTGAAAAATTGTTTCTTCTTTTTATGAAACGTTTTGACTCAGCCAAAAGGGCTCTTTCATGAAACTCAATATCTAAATCTCTTAGATATTCATCACTAGTTCTTTCTTCAACCTCATCATCAGAATTTTCTTGAAAATCTTGAACAATATTGTTATAAAAGAAAGTAGTTGATATAGGAGTAGTTGAGGGTGCAGTTATCAGTATCTTTTTGTACTCAGGGTATCTCCTTGAGATCAAGTTGTCTTCATGGACAAACCTACCATAAATGTCAGCTATGTCAAGGGTCTGAATATGATTGGCGTTTCTTAACCCCTAAAAGAAGCTTAGCCACTTCTCAGAGAGACTGTTCACAAAACCAACATTGATTATATGCTTAGACAGTTTTACACCATCATTTGAAAGCTCATTGAGCATAGTCTTGTAATGGGTATAGGTCCGAGAGAGAATTTCAAAGGGTTTGGCTTTGAATGTATTATACTCAAGTTTTAGATCCATGATCCTATTTTACTTGGTATCTAAGGGGCCTTCAAACCTGTGAACCAAGTCAGTCCAAGTATCTTTAACTGTCTCGTAGCTAATGACTAACTCCATTATATCATCGGGTAGGCATGATAAAATGATGATATTAAGGCGTTGGTCTTGATTGACCACCCTCCTCTAATCATTTGACCATTGTGATTCAGGTTTGTTTGCACCTTCAACGGTCTTGGGTTGGAAATGACCATCCTTAATACATGTAATGTAGTAAGATTCCATTCTAGTTAAGTAGCAATGCATGCGCTTTTCCACTTATTGAATTTACCAACTTCAAGTCGAGGAGCAATAGCAGAATAACTACCTCCTTTTTTATCAACAAGTTGGGATACATTATAGGATCTTGATTTTAAAAACATAAAACAGTTTATAAAACTTATAAATCAAACTGCTCTGATACCACTTATTGTTCCCTTTATACTAATTTACTAATAACTAAAGAGTTAAAATAAACTAGCCCATGATTAAGTAATGTAATGAAAAGGGTTTGTTAAAAGACAAATGACTTTAAACTTAAGAACACAAAACTTTTCAACGTTTAATCCTTTATTGATATTTATCAAAGAATTATACACTGTTGTTTGTGGAACAACAACATGGATTGAATGACAATGTACAGTATGGTGATCTCCTCTCTAATAACTTAAAGTAAACCAACGTATTACTTTGAGTTAACAACTATGCTAACCAGATGAACTTGTTTCAGGGACTTAGTTGATTTGAAAGAATATGAGTTTGTGAATGATTCGTATCATTAATTGCACAAACGTAAAACCCTACTCCTTTATAAATGAATCTATTTATAGTGCTAGGATGGGTGAAACCCATGTGGGTGATAAGTGGATGTGATTGGACAGGTACATTCGCACATTTTTCTCTATTACACATGCTTATTCTAGGTAAGGGGACAACATATTTTCTAAAGGTCAGTGATGACACTAATCTTGTTCTTATACCCGTTCCGGATAGTTTGACTTAAGGGAATAAGTACTTGATCTTATCCCTTCAAACTTATTCCACCTATTTTTAGTCTCTAAGTATTCGGGTCTTCTTTATGTTTAAGGATATCATATGGGGTTCAGTAAGCTAATTGCCACAGCTCACTAAACCCATCACCTTTTTCTTTAGTTTAGGGACTTTATTCGCTGAGTAGCGCCTCACTGAATGGCGAGTCTTTCTTTATAGACTCTGATTGAACAATTAAAGGTACTACTGATTCAGTGACGTAAGTAATGTTTAAAGGTTATCTAACACTTAGGATAATTTCTATTTAAATCATAAGGTAAAGATCATTGGGCACCGAATTGGCCCAACAAACACTCCGATGATGAGAAAGAGGATCACGATGGAAACGAAAAAGAAATGATTAGGAAAGCTGGAACATCATGGAGAGTTCAAGCCTGAAGAAGAACATATTGGTCTTGATTTATACAAAGGATTCGACGTTTACTATGAACCGTCGAAGCCTTAAAAACTAGTTAAAAAGAGGTAAATAGTTGAATTATTTTGATTGTCTTATAAGCATGAAACCAAAGCCTTTGGCTTAGCCGCATGCATAACATTCGACAAACTAAACCTTCAGCTATGCCTACATATATCACATATGATACTAAGGAAAATGTAAACTTGTTTCAATAATCAAATGTGATAGGTTTGAATATCACATGTGATATTTCAAATGTTTTTCTAAAAATACAAAAATAACAAAATGTGAATTTACATGTACATAAAAACTAACCTGACATGCTTGTTTTGCAGGAGTTTTATGAAAAGGTCATTAAGAAGTTTAGAATAATTTTAGAGCAAAGAGTGTAGCTGGTTCAGACTTTGTATGAAGGGGTGAATAAGTTCAACAGTGACAAATTGATGTTCGATTTACGTAGGCAGTACAAGAAAGTGTTCAATGTTGTAGATTTTGATCTCGATGGCAGGTTAGGTGAAGGGGATAGCGACAATGATGGTATCTCTGACGACAACAACAATGATTATGACGAAGGACCAATTATTGAAGAAGATTCAGTAGGAACCGAGAAGACCGAAAAGCAAAATGAAAAAGAAAGTGAAAATGAAACTGAAAAGGATATGGAAACTGGAGATGAAGTTGGTAAAGGAAATGAAGGTGGATGTGAACAGAAAAAAGGTGGAGAGGAAGTTGAAGTTGAAGTTGAGAATGAGCCTAAAGTTGAAAAGGAGATTGAAAAACATAATGATAAAGATAATGATAATGTAGTCTCAATGGAGATTCTTGACACATTGGCTGAGGTTGAAGTTCAAAATGAAGCAAATATGAATGAGAAAGAAAGTGATAAAGAAAAGGTGAATGAGAAGGAAGGGAATGAGAATGAAATGAATCACAACGAGAATAAGAATGAAGTAAACGAGAATGCACTTCAAAAAGAAAAGGAAGTTGAAATTGAAAAGGAGAAAGAAGTTAAAATTGAGAATGAAGCAGAGAATCAGGGAAGTAATGATCAAGGATATGATCATTTGACATAGGAAGAATTCTGGGAGAAAGCTTTTGTAAATGATGAAAGTTTTGACTAGGTTGTGAATGAAGCCATAGAAATTAAAAAGAGAATGACAAGAAGCAAGAGAAATTTAATGACACCACCAACATTTCCTCTCGGTATGGGTTTAAGCCCATTGCTAAGAAAGAACCCTATCATGGAATCTTTTATAGAATCTAAAGTCACATCCAAAAAAAGGAAGAAAAGGTGGTAAAAAGAGCAAAAAATCCTATCAAGATATATTGTTTCTCCATGCATGAACAAAACTGCTATTAATGCACCAACAGACTCAGATGAAGTGATGGTGACAGATTGTTTATTTTCAATGCAAGGAGAGCCATTGTAAATCTGCTTTATCTTGTTAAACAATCATATAAAAAAATAAACTTGTGCAAATAATATCATATATTTATATTTCTTTTTATGTAGTGACTTTGTGTTTGAAACCAAATGGGGAGCAACTACAATAAGAGATAACATGTAGACATTAGCACCATGGCTGAAGGTGGAAGCAAATGTCATAAACAGCTTCGTTGCAGTTTTGAACTATGAAGAAAAAGTAAACAATAAAGGATTGAGTATGAAGCATTTTTTGCATACAAGAATGATTGTAAGTACCTAAAAATTTAATATACTTAAATCTAAATTTGTTTGTTAATGATATTATTTGATGATTTATAAAAAATAGACTAAAGACATGCTTGAATGGAAGAAGACCAGGAGAAGCAGTATATGGCTTTTAGTGAAAACATGAAAAATGAATTTAAACAAACTGTTGACTTGTCAATGCCATGTACAAATGGTAAATCACTTATTCAACTTATTATGATTAGTAAAATTTGTATTATGTGTATTAAACTAAATATAAATTTCTTTCAAAGTATATAGGAATTCTTTCCAATTATTGCACATGAACACTACTATCTAGTTGTGTTCAATCTGTTCAAGGGAACTTCTGTCATAATTGATAATTCAAAATCACCACAAACGTATGATACAGTATATAAGCAAGTCTATGGTCTCCTGGTGAGTAAATAAAAGCTAGTTATGTGAAGAATATCATATATGATAATCTACGTGAAAGTAGATTTTTTAACATTATAGAATATCATATATGATCATGTGCTTGAAAATAAAATCAAAATTTTTATTTGCGTAGAAAAATCCATTTTCCAAGCAACTTGAACACCACAAGCATCCAAAGGAAAAAGAAGTAAACACAAAAAAGCCAACAATCATCAGACCAAAGTGGTCTACAAAATATAATACAATTGACTATGGCATTTTTGTAATGATGCATATGGAACACTACAATGGAGAGATTGCAAAAAAACTAGAACATGGAATTCTCGACTGAAGAACAAGGACAGGTGAATGAAATGACAAAAATGAGAGTAAAGATTGCAACAAAAATGTTGATGCATGAGATTAACCTTCACCAAGAGAAGATAAGTGAAAAAGCTCATGAGTTTGCAAAGGAGCACACAGACAAAATGCTGAAGCATAAGCTTATCATAGAACAAATCCACAAGAAAAAGCAAGAGCAGGCTTTAGAAATAGTTAAGAGCACTATTTGATGGTCAATGTAGAAACTAATGGGTTAGGAGTAGGAGGAAAAAATGCAGCACATCTAGTACCGACGCAGTTACTTTTGTAGTTTTCTTTTTTAAGTACTTTTAGTTTGTCTTTTATTAATTTGGTACGCCTTTCCACTGGGAAGGGGTACTTGGTATGCCGGAGGACCCTTTTGTGGTTGCTCCGAGCTTGGTATAATCTTGTCGTTGATGGTTCCAACCGGTCCGACAGGCCCGAAGTCATGCCACCTACCCTAAGCCAAAGTGATTCCCCACTAGGACGTTAATTTACCTATTACTATAGGATGCCAAGTACTTGGTGGTAGTGTCGTTTGGGACTTTGGCTCGTTTATATTCTTGTAATCTCCGTATGGAGTTTTGATGTCTCATGAATATTTTTTAACCATCAGAAATTGGTACTATCTCGTCATATTTTATGCTAAAATGAAATGGCAAAATATATGCGGATGTGATTTTGGATATCATGTATGTTTTATTTAAGGTTTATTGCACACATTCATAAGTCACTTGTAAAGTGTTAGAACAAGAAGCATGTTATCATTGTTTGAACATCAAGTATGATGGTAAATAAAATTTCTGATGATCATGTTAAATCACATGTGTTTTCTGAAAAAAAAATCACATATGATAGTTCGTTACTAACTTATAAAATACAAATATCACATGTGATAATTCAAATGCAAAACAATTGATGTAAAAATCACATTTAATTTCCTAAGATATCAAATGTGATATATAATATATTCACATTCATGTAAGATCAAGACCAACAATAAACAAGTAAAAAAGAACTTCTAATACTTGTTTATATAAAAAATTAAACAATCAAACATAAAAAAGATTACTTTCAAATATCACATGTGATAATTCAAATGAAAAGAAAAAAAATGAAGTAAAATCACATGTGATTTCCTAGGAAATCACATATCACATGCGATAACAATTGTTAAAAAACAAGGAAAAATAATCAAACAGTTTGATGAAATTATAATTGAACCAAGTCTTCTTATTCTTGAACCAATTCTTCTTCTTTTTGAACTTCTTCGTCTTGAACCAAATCTTCATTTTCTTTAACAACAACTTCTTCTTGAACCACAACTTCTTGTTAAACCAAGACTTGATCTTAATCTTCAAAACTCCTAGGGAACCTCCTCCAATTATGCTCAAAACTTCCACAAAATGAACATGAATTCTTGTTCTTCAAACTTTTTCAATCGCTTTCTCATTTCCTTCTTTAATACGTAACTTTCGCTGTCCTTTCGGTTTTCCAACAGATGGATTGTTAACCTCAACTACAGGCGGCTTTGCGACTCCAACAAGTTGCTCCAAATTATCATTCTTTTACTTTAAAGGAGGATTTAGGCAATAAACCTCAACATCTTTCTTTAGTAATCTTAACTTTTCAACAAAATCACCAACCTTTGCTCATCTTTACCCAGCAAATGCATACAACGATCAACAATGGAAGTTGCCTCATTTTCAAAATTCTTGACAACCACATTTTATCACCATATTTGTGTTTTTGGTTCCTCAAAGCAACATGTATAAGGTTCTTTGTCCAATGCCTCAATATGTATTAGTGTGAAATCATTTCAACATTGATGTTTTAAAGACGCAAAAAAATGTGTCTACATAATATACCAACTCACACAAAAAGCTGACATGAGCACACAATTGAACCATCTTCTACGTTTCACAACACCTTCAAAAGCACAAAACATTAATAAAAATAGAAAGTCAAACTAAAAAGGATAATCATATGTGATTATTGGTATGTGCTTAATTACACATACCATTTTCCATTAAAAACGGACTTAAATGACCAAAAACGTACCAAAAATACATTGTATTTGTATGTTTTCACTTATATTGTGCAGGAAACGGATATCCGACAAAAGGCCAAAACAAATCAAGCCAAAACGGACAAAACCGGGCACGGAATGGAAAGAGAGTGAGAAGTCAAAAGGTCAAAATCAAAGGCGGAGCCGAAAAACGAAGAAATACTTAATGGGCCAACCCGCACCCATCTAATAGGTTGGGTCAGCCCATTATGGTATTACATGAAGACTTAAATGGTTATTAAACCATTTAAAACCCTTTTTACATATCCAGCCCAAGACCCTTAACTTAACAGCCCAAAACATATGAACCAAACGACTGTTTCATCACAAGGACCATCTTTGCAAACATAACATACACTTTCAGGGGCTTAACTTGCCAACCCCCTAACCTTATATCACCACAAGGACTATGGGTGTAAAACAACCATACAACATGAGGGACCATTCCTGCCATTACCCCAAACCTTTACCTTGTGATATTAAAACACTGTATATATCTTCCCACATTTCCCGCCAAACCCTTTTGGCACTATTCACCCGTCACTTTCCTTCTACCCCACAACAAAAACATCACCATCCCTCCTCTACCCCACTTCACATAAGTCAAATGCCACCTTGGCAATCCCCTTAAACCCAATTCGACAAGGAATAAAGACAAAGATTGAATGGTTTAGATCAAAAGGCTAGGGCACACAATTTGGATGGCTTGGATTGATCTTTGAAGTCTCTCACACAACAAACACACCCTTGTTCTGTCTCACAAAAGAAACACAACTTGAAGACTCAAGACCCTAAGACTTTAGTATATATTAGGACCTTGTAAGCCATTGTTGGCACCTAGTTTAGTTTTCAGCTTATATTTACGTAATTTTTAGCTTATTGTACTTTTTAATTCAAGTCTTGTAATATTTCTTCAAGTTTAATGAAATTTAAGTCTTTATGTGAAAATCTTGTTTTTTTACATTTATGTTTTGAAAACGTTTGATAAGCTACCAAAAGCTCTTTTTACCTTGTACTTAAGCTGTTTGCTTAAACTATTCAAGCTTTTCCATAGCTTGAAGGGTTTAAGTCTTTTTACTCAAAAATCACCTCAAAAAGCTAAAATGGATGATAAGCCAAAAAGGGAAGGGCTTATAGGTTTTACTAGCTTGTCTTTTGACAAGCTTGAGCTTGTAGATTAGCTTATTATTAAGCTTGTTTGCCCTGTTTGAGCAAGGGCCTTTGTAAGTTTCCATTTTCAAAATTTTAGCTTATTTACTATTTAGCTTATTAGACTACTTATCTCTACTTATTTGTTTTTCTTATTTATGCTTTGATATGATGTTTGTTGCTTATTATGCTTGTTTTGTAGTTTAGAGATCATTAGTTTAAGTTTTTCTTAAAAACTGTCTAAAATAGCTTAAAATATTGCTTATTGTGTTCTAGCTTATTTTAGTGCTTATTGATTGTTAAAATTTACTTAACATTGCTTATTATACTTGTTGGATATCTGGTATTGCCAAGTTGTGGCTTAAACTAGTGAAAACATAATTTAAAAGGGTGTTTCGTTTAAGATTGAAAATGGGTCAGAATTGTGTTTTTATTGGTTTGGGTCATTAAGCCAAGTTTAACAAGTCAATATAAGTAGTTTTAATCTGTTTCAAAAGGTTTTCAAAGCTTAAAATTCATTTTTAAGGTTTCAAGTAGTCATGGCTTAAACCTGTGGTTTTATAGTTTTGTGATTTAGCTTAATTGTTTAGATTTTGATTAAGTTTCATTTAGGAGTTGTTTTCTTGCTTGTTATTGATCTAAAATGCAGTAGAAAAGAAGTCAATATAAGTGTGCATGAGTGTTTTGGTTTTGTCACATCTGTCAAAAAATTTGCTAAGTGTTGGAAATTTGAAAAATCTGCTTTTCATTTGCTTATTGTGGCTTAACCTTAATTTCAAAATGCTTTTTGAAAGATGATACTTGTTCTTTGAGGTTTAAATATAATCTGTTTTGAGGTCTTATATCCATAAGGATCTGTTTAATTGCTTATTTTTAAGCTCAAAAGTAGGGTTTTGTAAAGATTGAAAAAAAATTCTAAGTGTTGTGTCTGTGTGAACCAGCTTTTTCATAAGTCCATTTCATGGCTCATTCGATTTTCAAACTCTTATCTTTTTGCTGATTTAGAAAGCTTATTGTTCAAGCTTTTTAGGGTTATAAGCCTTAAGACCATAAGGATCCTCTAAGGGGCTTAAAATTAAGCCCAAAAGTGTCCTTGTGGGTTGTTTGGATAGCAGTTTGGACCCAAGAGCTTATTTGCTTTTCAGAGCTTTTGGGCTTATTGAATTTGTTTACATTGTGCTTAATCTTGCTTATTAGGGTAAGCTTTTTATTTTTTTTTTAGCTTTAGTTAGCTTATTTTAGAGCTTTATTAGCTTTTAAAACTTAGAAATTTTTAAGTATTTAAGCCTTTGAAGTGTTTCTCTGTCAATGTACTTAGTTTAGCTTGTTTTGCTAACTTATTTTTGTTCTGAAGTGCTTATTAGATATAGCTTATTATCTGTCTTACTTATTCTTTTTTACTTGCTTTAATTGTGTTTAATATGCCAAAACATTTTGGCCATAAGCCATGTTAGTATAAAAATAGCTATAACACCTCGTGTTTAGGTCATTGGTATGACATTATGTAATTTCACAATTTATTTTTAGGGTTTTTAACCGCCGTTTACTCTTAAACCGTACACGTTAAGTTAAATCGCGTAAACTAATAATGATCCATATCAATGTAAACGGGGCATTAAACGTTAAAATGTTTACAATCATGCAAGTTTATATGATTATTATAAGAAAATAATAACTTTGTTCATCTTATTTTGTGTTTTTGTAAATTTGGCTAACTTAAAATGCTTAAGATTTCGCGATAAAACGCGTCGGCATTCCCCAGGAAGCACCAAAACCTAACTTAACGCTTAAACAATACCACGATTATACCCAATAACCCAAAATAATCAAAAATAACCATCACATATATGTAATGAGCCGAAATTTTGAAGATAGACCAAGAATTAGCAACTTGTCCATTAATAATCAAATATATAAGAAGATCTATGGAACCAACTTCTTACACCAAGAACCACTTGCCATAACCTTGTAGCAAGGGTAAGACAAGTAACCATGGGTAGGTTAAATAAGATATTTTCACTAATATCATAGCATGCAAGCACACTCCATATCTTAAACAATAACCAAAATCGACAAAACTCTTTTCTATTGTCCTCTTATAGCTCACCGCAATTTCAGCCATCCATAAGCAAAAACCATAAAAACTTTATACAAGTCTATACAACCCTTTACACCATCAATCCTAAGGCATACTAAAGGTTTTCCACAAGCCTTGGATATCATATGCAAGTATAAAGGAAGAAGAAAAGATTAGGGTTCATCAAACTACATCAAGGGTTTTTATAAGCTTGTAAGCTTTGGTTTTGAATCTAATCACGGGTTTAGCACATATTTCTCATTACTCATACATCTCCAAAGGACATCCTAAATACCATCATACATTATTATTATCAATTAATTATTGTAAATTTTAATTAATGGCTAAATCAACCACTAAGGACTTTTATATGTAAAATGAGTTATTATTAAATGTATATGTATATTGTATTGCACTAAATCATATGACATATGGTCAATATATCATGGAAAAGTGAAAGTAAAATTATGTTAACATAAGGTTTAAGTAAAACATGTTTAGGTTAAAATTTAGGTTTTTATAAGATTTTAATCTTCACAAATTTGAAAATAATGGAAAGTAAATTGAGAAACATGTTACAATGATTTATAAGGAACTATGGATTGATTCTAGGACAATATTATAATATCACATGTTGTTAAAAATAGTTTATTAGGGTTTCCTAAATAAACTAAACTACAAAAGAAAATAATACATAAAACAAGGTTTTTATAAAGATATACACATGAATACTTAGGGGCTGTTTTAAATCCGAATTCCATACAGTAAGTTTGACATAATATAATAATAATACGTCTCGTGACGATTCCAAAATGATAAGAAACTCGAAAAACCGATTTATAACGAAAAAGATACGTTAATTACGAGTTTACGACTATAAATACTTTTATAAAACTATTTTTATAAAATTTACTATTCATTACAGAAACTTGTATTTTTAAAACATCTAATATATGATATAACTTTTAACTACGAGATCGACGAAAGAATCGCTAAAAACGGAACTATAACGAATAAACTACGACGTTTACGATAATTAAAGTTTATAAAAGTAATTTTATAAACTATGAACAGTAAAAAGTACTATTCATCAGTGGAATTAACTTTATAAAATATAATACATCTTTTAATAACAAAGACGTACTCGAAGGAATCACTAAAACAAATCGTGATTAAAAAAGAAAAAGTTTATTACGATTGACAGAGACATACGCTAATGATAAAACGGCTGCAAGGGACAGTATATAGCTTGTGAATACAATAGTCTAAAAACACTATTCATCGCAGAATCTTAAAAACTTAAAAATGTAATATTTTGATCACTCGTCTTACTACGAAGACGTGGACGTAAGAAACGCGAGCAACGGACTTAAAACGACCAAATTAGGTCATTTTTTACGAAAAGTATATTTATAAACGTTTTCACTTTATAAATATTATTTTACTAAAACGATTAGTCGGTGATTATGCTATATAGAATATTGAGTGGTTATCAAAGTGCTATAATACTAAGGAGTTTCATAATGAGGCCTCTTCGGATGGCGTATCGACGAGTTGTTGGATTTACGATTTAAAGTGTCCTAACTCCTCGTACGTCATGTCATGACCTCTTTAATTATGATAGCCCGAACGATAGTACGATGTAACAACTATAAGATTATATTCAATGTATTAATTAAAGTCCTCAGTACTTATACGACCTTCATTTTTTAAATAGGTTTGCATCTATCGTCTTAGCGTGACGTTTTATCTGTGATATTTGACAACCTGACTCAAGTGAGTTCCATGACCCCACTTTTTACAGTTTAAATTAACTGATTTACTATTATTTGGGGTGAAAACATGCTTTGGTTTTATAAATAGGGACGGCAAGTGGATTTTAAATATATTGATTAATGTGTTTGCCTAAGTAAGCGATAACCCTCCAGACCTATTTTTCATGAACTATCAATTGCATGATGTAATTGTTAATTGCATTATGGAACGCGAATGTCTATAAATAAATCTATTGGGAATTAACCTCCCCGTATTGGGGCGATAAGCTATCACCGGGAACGAACGTTGACCAGTGTCGGACTTGGATGTTGCGGGTTACAACATCTGACGGGCAAAATATAAACTGCTAAAAAGCAATATAGGTTGAGCTCAGTGTCATGAGCTAAGTGCAACAGTAATCTGGTTTTGTGATTGTTGGCATATGTTGTAACATCACGGAAAAGTCTTGCGGTTCCGCATAAAATAGAATACATAACCTATGAATTCACCACATTTTTGTTGACTGTTTTAATGCAATGTTTTCAAGGAGGTCAATAGCACGAGGTGCCAGGATGCATTGATTATGTTTTTGGATTGCACTGTTAAAGATTTATGTGCATCATTTGTGGGAAATCTATGTATGCTTTTGTAATTATAAACAAAGAACCAAGTAAAGCTATAACTTTGTAAGTATGTCTTCTTATTTAAATCCAAATGTATCAATTCAAACGCCTTTTATTGTATCGTTCATATATATATCCTTGTTGCTGTTGATCTTGAAGTAAACACGCCCCCGGATCCATATTCCGCTTGACCATTTTGGGGGTGTTTACAGATTGGCATCAAGAGCCAAGTTATAGAGAACCAGGTCCAAAAAAATTTTGCTGGACTAATACCGTTTTCAAACTTGCATCATACAAAAGGTTTTTTACTGGGTATTCCTATACAAATTGTTGAAATAGAACGGTTAGGCCTATATACATGCATTAATTGATATACAAGTTAATAATATCTAAGTAAATAGAGGATAATAGTCTTATATAAATAATACTAATATAAAGGTCACTTTTGAATTATAGTTTCGAGCACATGTCGGATTCGGAAGATTCTACAGTTACGTATAACTGAGATACCCAGCGCATATTGAGGACCCAACAGACATGGGGTGCACAGGAGTCGAGGACCTATTTTTCAGATCCACCGTCTCCATATTACTGCCTCTGGCCCTGAGGAGGCCAGAGCAGGCACCACCTTCACCAAATCATCAACTTCACACTATCTATGTACCATTTGTTCCGGAGCCTGTTTACCCGGAGTTCTTACCAGTGGACGATGAGGTATTCCCGGCTGAGGAGCAGCCAATGCCTGCGCTTACTACACCTACTCATGCAAGTACACCCGAGGTTAATAATCGGCTCCGATCCTGAGAAAGAATCTGAGAGATGACTAGGAGAGGATCCTGTGGAGGAATCCATGCCGACTATCCTGCTGACAGAGATATGACGATGATGATGATGATGCAGAGGAGGAGGAGCACTTAGCTCCTGCTGACCCTGCAGCTGTTGCTTATTCAGCTGACCAGGACCCATACCTTGCTTATCGCGTCACGGCTAGGATGTCTATCCGACCCCAGGCGCCGGCACCGTTCCTCTCTAAGGGAAGATTTCTGAGGAATAATGTTAGGCCTTACCTACTCTACCACCATCACCTCTCCTATCCAAACTCATCACCCACTTTCCTCAGATACCCTCTCCAACATTACCTATACCATCACAAACACACCTAATAGCCCTACATATGTTGAAAGGATCTCGGGATCCCGACTAACTGGGACTTAGACCCGAGAGATTCACAAAAAGAACCATACTCCTATTTCATGAGACTGATATGCACTAAATTGGTATACCGCATCGTAAGAGGCCGTGTCGTACTACTCCGGGTCCTTTATACAGGTCGGGGAATGAATCGACAGCTGGTACTCTGCCTAGCAGGTATGGGACCTGCCATAGCTAGGGCAACCTTTATAGGGATTTGCTGAGATTTAGAAGCCGCTCCAGGAGACGCCCAGACGTCCTAGAAGATTAGGGCTATGGTATTACGGATACAAGGGATGACCTTGGTATAGGGAGCCATCCAAGAGATTGCAAAACCGACCACCTAGAGGGGGTCAATCAGAGAGTTACTGAGTTGGTTACTACTGTTGACCAGGAGGATGAGATCATATATTCTCAGCTGGATGATGCACGATATGACCAGAGCTCTTAAGTACCCATGGGGAGATTGTGAGGGCTAGAGCTTGAGTCAACATGTTTGTTACAGGGATAGGCCATTTCCATAGACGCACTGCCCATCTGATGGCGAGGAGGAGGCCCTATAAACTCGGCCGCTTCAGGTACATTCTGAGGGCAAATCACTTTCGGAACTACAGTCATGACTCATAGTCCGAGATCACTGAGGCTGCGAAGCGCAGACCGTAGGAACAGTGTGATTTCATATCTGCTGAAAGCAGCACAATCTGTCGGAGACAGAGACAGTTAGTGGAGGCACTAAATATAGTGAAGAGCCTCAATACTCAGATGATCGCGAGCTCAGAGACCGCATGACCTGCTAAAGGATCCTGCAGAGCCAGAGCTACCAGAGGAAGGCCAGTAACATTTCTTAAGACGGTTATGACTGTAGCTACTATGCAGTCTGTAATTTATGGGTTAATTCCCAGCTAGCAGACTGTATAGGATCTTTTGTTTTTGTACTAGCTACCTGTTAGATCTTTTGTTCAGTATCGGCTACTATTTGTACACCAACTAAGTATAAAACGAGTATATCTCGGCTAGTATGGCTTCAGTTAATTGTCTTGTAACCTAAGTGTTGTGATCGTTTGAGATTAACAAAACCAATCATGTATATATTTTCCCAAGTTATATATATGGAATAGGATGGATTATGTTTTATTTGAAATCGACTTTATGGAATGAATGTCGATTTGTTAATTTCAATACTGTTGAGTTTTTCCACCATGTGTTGTGACTTCGCTTTAATTATTATGTATACATCGGGTTATTGGTTAAGCATTTTTATTTAATCCTAACGGGTATATGTTTTCTTGTGATTTAGAAAATGAACCAAGAGGAAGGCCATGAAGGTAAACCCAAGATCACAGCACTCCCCCACCAGTCAACAGACACTCATTAACCACCACAATCGGTCACAAGTGCCCCAAGTTCAGGCCATGATCGACGAGGGTGCACTGCTGTATTGGCAACCCACGTGACGACCCGAAATGGGCGATGATAGCCATACCATGCCAGGAACAGGTGTGAGAAGGAATGAAACTTTGGGGATCGGGAGTGCTCCTATCCGGAGACTTCATGAAAAGTCAACCCTATTCTTCAGGGGCACAAAATGTGAGTGGACGACTTGACCCATGGTTTTGAGAGATGAAAACCGTGTTTCGCATAAGTAACTGCACCGTGGATAATCAAGTGAAGTTTGCCACTTGTACTCTTATGGGAATTGCTCTAACATGGTGGAACTCACATGCTAGGACAGTGACTAATGAGGTTGCATATGCAATGACGTGGTCTGACTTGAAAAAGAAGATGACAACTAAATATTGTCCGAGGAATGAAATCAAGAAGATTGAGGCAGAATTGTGGAACCTAAAAGTAAAAGGCACCGATGTGGTAGCTTACAACCAACGTTTCCAGGAGCTAGCATTGCTGTGTGACAGGATGTTCCCTGAAGAGACTGACAAAATGAAAGGTATGTCTGTGGGTATGCCCGAGCCTGATTTTACTCAAGTGTTGTAGACATCGAGCCAAAAACCCATGCAGAGTATTGAGATGGCGACTGAATTGATGGATAGGAGAAATAACACTTTTGCTGAGAGACAGGCAGAAAACAAGAGGAAGTTTGAAGACACTCCTCGAAATAACCAAAACCAACAACCAAACAAAAGGCAGAACACAGGCAGGGCTTATGCTGCCGGGAACGGTGACAAAGAAATCGTATGAAGGGACTAAACCTCTATGTCCCAAGTGTAACATCAACCATATGTCCTTATATACCAACATGCACTAACTGCAAGAAGCTTGGCCACCTGGCCAAGGACTGTAGGAGCCGGCCTGCAACTGCAAATAACAACAACAACAACCGCAATAACAATAACAACAACAACCGCAACAACAATAACAACAACAACCGCAACAACAACAACCAGAGCCAAGGCAATAAACCATGTCCATCGTTTGCTTTGAGTGTGGGGCTCCAGGCCACTTCAAGAAGGACTGCCCCCAGTGGAAGAACAAGAACTAGGGAAATTAAATCCCGGGTTTGTTGGACCCTTCAAGGTAATAAAAAGGGTTGGAGACGTTGCATACAAGCTCGAGCTTCCTGAGGAGCTAGGCAGAGTTCAAAATACAGTTTTACACGGGTCCAACTTAAAGAAGTGGTCATGCCGACGCAACCCTTACCGTATCCGTTGTGATGGACTAACAATTTGATGACAAGCTTCAGTTGTCGAGGAACCTATATGAGAATCACATATCGAGAAGTAAAACGGTTGAAGCGAAGCCGTAATCCCATTAACAAGTTCGATGAACTCCAAGAGAGGTTCCTGAGTTTAATCATGGGAACTGATATCATCAGGAGAAATATCCACAACCTCTTCACCAAGAATGCACCTCCTCAAGTGCGGGTAATAAGCCTTGAGGACAAGCTCATTTAACGTGGGAAGACAATAACACCTCGTTTATTTATGTCATATGTATGCCATTATTTAATTCACAAATATATTTATTAGGGTTTTAATGCGTTTACTTTTAAAAAACGTAAACGTTTATATCAATCCGCGTAAACTAAAAATGATCATTTCAATGTAAACGGGCATTAAACATAGAATGTTTACTATCAGCAAGTGTTTATTTGATTAAAATAAGGATACCAAATAACTTAGTTCATCTTATTTTTACTGTCCACGTCAAAATTGCTTACGTTTTGCGATAAAACCGCGTTTCGGCATTCCCGTAAGCACCAAAAACCTAACTAACGCCTTAAACGAATACCCTCGATTATAACCCAATACCCAAAATAATCCAAAATAAACATCACAAAATATGTATATGTGCCGAAATTTTGATGAAGTAAACCAAAGAATTAAGCAACTTGTCCATAATATCTAGATATTAAGAAAGATCTAGGGAACCAACTCTTACACCATGAACCACTTGGCTAATTAACCTTGTGCAAGGGTTATAAAGTAACCATGGTTAGGTTAATAAGATATTTTCACTATATATAGCATGCATGCACTCTTCCTTTCTTAAACACTTAACAAAAATCACCAAAACTCTTTCTTTGTCTCTCTTATAGCTCACGGCATTTTAAGCCATCCATAAGCAAACCATACAAACTTTTATACAATCCATACAACCCTTTACACATCAATCCTAAGGCATACTAAAGTGTTTTCAAGCCTTGGATCATCATTTGCAAGTATTAAGGAAGAAAATGAAAGATTAGGGTTTCAAACCTAATCTAGGGTTATAAGCTTGTAAAGCTTTGTTTTGAATCTAATCACGGGTTTAGCACCTTAATTTCTCATCTCATACATCATCCCTAAGGTCTTCCTAATTCCTTCATACTTTTTATTATCATTATTTTATGTGTAATATGTTAATTATGGCTAAATCACCACTAAGGACTTTTTAATATGTAAAATAGTTATTATTTTATGTTATGATTTTAGCACTTATTCTTATGTCCATATGGTCATAAATATCATGAAAAGTGAAGTAAAAGTATGTTAACATATTTTTTTAAGTAAAAACATGTTAAGTTTAAAATTAGGGTTTTATAAGATTACTTAGAATCTTTCACATGTGAAAAAATGGAAAAGTAAATTGTTAAACTTGTTACAAGAATTTATAAGGACTATGGAAGATCTTGGACATTATTATAAGTTCACAATTTTAAAAATAGATATTAGGGTTCCTTAATAAACTACTAAAGAAAATGATACATAAAACAAGTTTTTATAAAGTTATACCAAAAATACATGGGGCTATTTAAATCCGAAAATCCATACAGTAAAGTTTTGACATAATATAATAATAAACACGTCTCGTGACGATTCAAATGATAAGAAACTCGAAAAAAAACTATTTATACCAAAAAGATAACGTTAAAATTACAAGATTACGACTATAAATACTTTTATAAAACTATTTTTATAAAATTTACTATTCATTACAGAAACATGTATTTTTAAAACATCTAATAAATGATATAACTTTTAATTACAGATCGTACTCGTGAGAACAATAAAAACGGAACTATAAACAATAAACTAATTACACGTTTACGATAATTAAAGTTTATAAAAGTAAGTTTATAACTATAACAGTAAAAAAAGTACTATTCATCAGTGGGATTAACTTTATAAAATATGAAACAATCTTTAATAACAAAGAACGTAACTCGAAAGAAATTCACTAAATCGGATTAAAACGAATAAGTTATTACGATTACAATATTACGCTATAAAACGTAAAAAACGAGTATCTAGCTTTGTGAATAGTAAAAACAACTATTCATGCGCAAATATCAAAAACTTGAAAATGTAATATTTGATCACCATCGTACTTACTACGAAGACGTGACGGTAAGAAAACGCGAGCAACCGTACTTCAAACGAAAACCAAATTAGGTCATTTTATTAACGAAAAGAATATTTATAAACGATTTCACCTTATAAATACATATATACTAAAAATTAGTCGTGATTAAAGCTATATTAAATATGAGTGTTATCAAAGTGCTATAATGCTAGGGATTCATAATAGGCCTCTTCGGATAGGCGAATCGACGATATTGTTTGATCAAAATGGTTTAAAAATCTTTTTGGGTCATTCACTCAACTTTAACAAGCACTTTTGAGTTGTGATAATCTGTTTTAAGAAGTTTTAAGGTTTAAAAGCTCAATTTAAGGTTCTATGCAAAAGGTGTTTGAATCTGTGTTATCAAAACAGTTTAGTGTAGCTTATTTGATTAGGACTTTTAAATTAGCTTTTAAGTGTTGATTTTGAGTTGTTCCTAGTGTTTAAATGCAGTAGTATAGGTTTTGTTTAAAAATGCATTTGCAAATTAAGTTTTGCCAAAATCTGTCAACATTTTGTTAAGTGTTTTTAAGGAAAAAATAGCTTTTTCATTTGCTTTTTCTTGCTTATCCTTTATTTCAAACTGCTTTTTGAAAGATGATAATTGTTCTTTGAGGCTTAAATTTCATCTGTTTTGAGGTCTTATATCCATAAGGATCTGTTTGATTGCTTATTTTTAAGCTCAAAAGTAGGGTTTTGTAAAGATTGAAAAAAAAATCTAAGTGTTGTGTCTGTGAGAACCAGCTTTTTCATAAGTCCTTTTGAGGGCTTATTTGATTTTCAAACTCCTTTCTGATTGTTGATTTAAGTAGCTTATAGGTCAAGCTTTTTAGGGGTATACCTCATTAAGCCATAAGGTTCTGTTTAGAAGCTTAAAAGTGGTCCCATAGGCTGTTTGCTTAACAAATTTTAGACAATAGCCTATTTGCTTATTTAAGCTTATTTGCTTATTGCATTTGCTTAATTTAGGCTCAGTCTTGCTTATTAGGTTAGTCTTAATCTATTTTAGCTTATTTATCTTGTCTTAGAGCTTATTTAAGCTTATTTAGTTTTTAGCTTAGAAATTTTAAGTTTAAAGCTTTTTAGTGAATCTGTCTTTTTAGCCTAGTTTAGCTTATTTTCTGTGCTTATTTATGTTCCTTAATGCTTATTAGATATAGCTTATTACCTGTGTTAGCTTATTTGTGCTTTGTAATTGCTTATTGTGTTTGAAATTGCTTAACAGTTAGCCATTTAGTCTTTTAAGTTTAGTTTAGCATTCTGTCAAGCTTTTGAGCTTATTTCTGAGCTTATTGTTAAGTTTTAAAAATTTTGTTTTCACAAAAGTTGCTTAAAATCTGCTTATTTAAAAAGTTGTAAAAAAATGGCAAATAAAAAACATTTGGGAGTTGGGGGAAGTCCCAAGTGAGCAGGGCTCGAACTCGGGACCTCAACCCCACTCACCAAACGTTTTAACACTACACACACTCACCACTCGTGCCCTTGGGACTTTTCTGTTAGGACTCCCACACTTTATTCTTTTATAACCTTTTTAGCCTTTATAGTTATAAGCCTGTTTTAGCTTTTTAACAGCTTATTTTGATAAGCTGTTTTACCCAGCTTATTTTTCTTAGGATAAGCTTTGTTCAAGCTACTTTTGCTAATTTTTTCAGAATTTTTATAATTAGTTTAGTATTTTTAATCATTTAATTTCATTAAAATCGTTTTTAATTCATAATAAATTATAAAAAAGTCAAAAAAATCTAATTCTTTTTTAGAAAATTTTCTTTTATCATTTAGGACTTAGGAAAATTAGATTTGCTTTCGTATGGTTAAAATTTTAGATTTTGAATTTTTAAAGAACAGGATTGAATCCCGTTCACGTTTTTCGTGTTTTTAAGCTTAAATCGCTTTCGTTTTTGGTTTAGTTTTCTTAGTTCTTGCATTTTAGTCAATTAGGACTTATAAAAGTTAAAAAGATCATTTTAGGATTTAATTTTGATAAATTAGGGTTTTAAGTCACGTTTTTAGGATTCCCGTTTGCGTTTTTAGTTTAAATTTGTGTTGCCTTAATTGTTTTTAGTGTAGATTGCATTAATTTTCCCGTAGACTTAGAAAACCAATCAAAATCTTTGTTCCATTCAAGCATCAAATGTCAAACCGACTCTCGACTTTCCATTGCATTCCTCGTTGGGGATAACGACCCGGGAATATCATATACTACTTTCGGTTTGTTCATTGATTTTATTGATATTATCCTATTATATATTTATAATATTTATATTATATATATAGTAAGAAATCTTTAGATCAATATTTGGCGCCGCTGCCGGGGAGGATTGTATACGATTGTCGTTGCGTTTGACAATTAGTGCTTTGAAGATCCTTCCGTCAGAAGTTATTTTGCTTATTTTCATATAAAAAAAAATACAAAAAGATTTTTCTTTTATTAGTATATATATAAGATTAAAAAAAATCAAAAAAAAATTGTCCTAAAAAGAAAAAAAATATATCATCAAAATAATGTTCTCAACTTACATTATCATAATAAGTTCCCGAACAAAAGATTTAAAACTTGCCTTTTGTGTCACTTGCGAGGTACGGCTCACCTTTGAAAGTTAAACAAACTATAAGAGGGGTATAAGGAGGGTTGTTCCGAGGAACTACGACCCTAAAGGAGAAGGTTTTTAATAGCTTCGCGCTTTCCTACTCCTCCGCTCCTTTGTGCGTTTTTCTTTTAGAGAGCTACCGTGAAGCTTGTTGATTATTAGGTTTAATTTGTTTTATCTCATTGTCCGTTATTAAAATAAATGGTGAATTAATTATAGAAAAAAACCAAAAAAAAATTAGTATAAATTTTCTTTTATTTTAGTGCATGAGCACTCGTTCTCAATCCCATAATTCTAACCGTCAACAACAACAAGTCCCATCGAATTTTGTTGAACCATTTGATCTTGAGGAACCGATTAATAATTAAGATCCTCCCGATCCTCCCGTAGTTACGATGGCCGATAATCGTACTATGGTGAAATTGCTCCAAGCACCCACCGAGGGTTACGAGGATGCAATCATTGTTCCCGCCATCACCGCGGACAACTTTGAGCTTAAGCATGGTTTGTTTACTCTTGTTCAAAATAAACAATTGTTTGGACATTACAAAGAGGACCCTCATGCTCACATTCGTTATTTCAACAAGATCACTTCTACGATGAAGTTTCTGAACGTCCCGAGTACGTCGGTTAAGATTATGCTTTTCCCATTTTCCCTCGAGGGGGCCGCCCGGATTTGGCTTGAAAAAGAACCCCCTCGATCGATTCTCACTTGGGATGATCTTGTTTTGAAATTCATCAACAAATTTTTCCCTCCCTCCAAAACAATAAACCTTCAAAATGAAATCACGAGATTTCAACAACGATTTGATTGCTTACTTGCTTACATTACTTGTTACATTAAGTGCTTACATGACATAATATATAATATATATGCTTACATCTTTTGCGTATATCGTACATTTATTTATATAAGAGTTATTTATATAAATACTAGAACATTTTTTTAAGACATTGTGAGTTGCACAATGGTCTCATTTACACCTCAGACATTGTAAGTTACACAATGGTCTCATTTTACTTCTTAGACATTGTGAGTTGCACAATGGTCTCACTTCGTTCTCAGACATTGTAAGTTAAACAATGGTCTCTAAGGATATTTTTTATAACTTTATACAATATCATATTACACATGTGAGTAGTCATATCTTGTTGACATGGAAAATTATGTAATGAAACACCCCCCCCCCCCCCCCCCCTTGACCGTGGTTACGCTCCAAAACAATTCGGATTATCACCCGGTGGAAAGCATATGTACGTTTGCAAGATGATTTTAAACAGCGGAAAGAACGAGAAACCACCGCTAAGAGGTTCGAGCATTGGTTTGACTATTAGTTTGGACCTTCCCAACGACTTAAATGCTCAGACCGAAGCGCAAAAACCCTTCGAGGAGAGGAAACATTAGAGCGAAGACAGTTGGGGGGATATGTTGGTTAGAAAAATGCTAAATTTAGAAGCTATTAGAGAAACAAAAGTTGGAACCACGTATGAATGGGAACCCTATGCTCATGGTGAAGCTGGTTACTTGTCTATTGTGTCGATTTGCGGTCTGTGTATGTCAGTGAACGAGTCCCATAAATCAAAATTCTTATTCATCGGGTTCTGACAAAAATGTACCAAGTACTTGAAGAAGCTTTATTTGGTGGCCCACATGGAAAGCCGTCATAGCTCACTTATGTTAGCAAAATGTTGGACCCTGTGCTAAGGTCATGTATAAGGGTTCCCGAACATCAAAGGCCATCAGGATTGTTGGTACAACCTAAGATACCCGAATGGAAGTGGGATAACATCACTATGGATTTTGTCACGAAGCTTCCTAAGACGTCTCAAGGCTATGACACAATTTGGGTGATCGTTGACCGACTCACTAAGTCTGCGATCTTCACACCAATGAGAGAGACTGATCCTTTGGATAAACTTGCAAGATTGTACCTAAAGGAGGTGGTCACGAGACATGGGATACCTGTCTCAATCATTTGTGATCGTGACCCGAGATTCGCATCAAATTTCTGGAGGTCACTTCAGAATGCTTTGGGTACAAATTTGGATATGAGTACTGCGTACCATCCACAAATAGACGGGCAAAGCGAAAGGACCATTCAAACTCTCAAGGATATGCTGTTGCTTATGCAATCGACTTTGGAAAGGGTTGGGTTAACCATTTGCCATTAGTCGAGTTCTCAACAACATAGTATCACGCCAGCATCAAGGCCGCACCATTTGAAGCACTTTATGGTCGAAAGTATCGTTCACCTGTTTGTTGGACTGAAGTTGGAGAAGCTCAAATACTTGGTCCAGAACTAATTCAAGAGACCACTGAGAAAAATCATCCAGATCAAGCAAAAAGGATGCAGCCGCTCAGTGATCGACTGAGAGTTATTGCTGACTTGATGCGGTAAACCAATGAATTCAAGTCGGGGACAAGTTCTATGCCGTAAGGTCTCGCCTTGGAAAGGGGTCATACGTTTTGGCAAACGGGGGAAGTTGAACCCTAGGTATGTTGGACCTTTTTAAAAGGTAATAGAAAGGGTGGGAGAAGTGCTTAACAAGCTTGATCTTCAGAAGATATTGAGCAGAGTCCATAAATACATTTCATGTATCTAATCTGGAAAAAGTGTCATGCCGGTTCGAACCATTAAGCCGTTCCGTTGGATGGACTTATAATTTGGACGACAAAACTCCATTATGTTGGGAACCGGTAGAATAGTGGACCGAGAAGTTAATACGGTTTGTAAGGAGAAGTGGATTCCATTGGTCAAAAGTTCGATGGACTTCCAGAGAGGTCCTGGTACACGTTGGGAGCGTGAAGACTAAATTCAAGAAGAAATATTCCACACCTCTTCACCAAGACCACACGTGTCAAGAGTTGAATTATGAGCCTTGAGGACAAGCTCGTGTTTAACGGGAGGAAGTCTATAACACCTGTGTTTTCTAAGTCTTTGACGACTGTCAATAAAATGTACTATTCATTTGTAAGTTTGGTACGCGTTTGCTTGTAATTTCATGATTAAAGTTTAAATCGCGTAAGCTAAAAATTAGCGTTCAATGTAAACGGGCATCAAACAATTAAATGTTTACATCAAGCAAGGGTTATATAATTATTTTGAGGATAATTATTAACTTTGTTCATTTTATTTTTATCGGATACGTAAAGTGTATACGTTTCGCGATAAATTGCGTTTAGGCACTCCCGGAACCACAAAAACTTTCCTACGCTTCAACAAATACCCACTTTTATACCCAATACACAAAATTACATAAATATATCATGTATATCTTTGTAATTTCCGAAAATCTTGTATCATATACAAGATTATACATGAAAAATGAGATAAGATTGCAACTTGGTCAACTTCACACCATACCTCATTATGGCAACACCATTCCTACCATACCTTGACCAAGACTAGGACCATGGCCATTCCTAAGACTCTTTTATGTCCCCTTGACTAACCTAACATCTTATATACATGCAAGTAACAAGTGAAAGTCTTATACACACTTTACACTTAGGAAAATCAAACCAAAAACCCTCTTTTTCTCTACAATAGGCCACGGCTCAAACCAAGGTCCCAACCAAAGCCATACAAAATTTTCTACAATCCATACACTTCTATATACACCTATTCTAAGATATACTAAGGATTTTGCAAGCATTGAATCACCATTTCCAAGTATTTCTCAAGTAAAAGAAAGCTAGGGTTTAGTTAAGGAAAGCTAAGGGTTT
>BQNB010099902.1:0-24824 GCA_026074375.1 Tanacetum coccineum | reverse complement strand
GAAAAAGAAAGAAATGGCTCAACAGGTTATTCTAGGGGATTTTACTCTAAAAATGAGAGTAATTAAAGGGTTACACAGGATTTAACTAACCAGTGTAGTTAGTTAATTTTACTACATGTAGGCTATTTGGTTTAATCTTAGAAATTTATCAGTTGAACATGTTCCTCCATCTAAATCTATAGTACTCATCATTGCGGTGTTGAGTGATATACCAGGACAAGTTCTAAAGTCCCCTACATCACCGAAACACTTATAATTTTATGGTATTTTTAGGTAAACAATTGGAAACGAAATAGGCTTAATTCTCACAATATGTATCAAAGGTTATAGTGCGCTAGGTAATGTAACTAGTGATTTTTACAAAAGTCATGCTGAATTTTTTTAAAAGGGAGAATTACATGTATATCCTTCTTGAAAATTAATATTACATAAATATCCTTTTCGGTTTTGTAATTACATCAATGCCCTTTTTAAACTTTTTTAATTACATCAATATCTTTCATAAACTTTTAACTTCTTATATATATTAAAAAATAAATTAAATCATAATTATAATTATTTTAAGTTTTGAAACTATTATATATCTTTTGTCATCTCCTATATTGATCATAATTATATTTTATATATATACTTTTTGGCCTCGAGAGATGAAAGAACATGTTAATTTTTGGATATACATGTGAATTCAAAAGTTTGAGAAGGATATTGATGTAATTACAAAGGTGAGAAGGATATTGACGTAATTAACAAAGTTTCAGAAGGATATTAACGTAATTAGAAAAATAAGAAAGGCATTGATGTAATATTGAACTTTAGTAAGGTTATAGATGTAATTGCCCCTTTTTAAAATTTGGCCATTTTTAAGTACATTGCATGTTATTTTGTAAAAAAGAAGACAAGTACGTTCTAATTCTCCATTCCCCCACTTAAATTATACAACGTCCTCGTTGTATAGATAAAACAATGAAATAATAAAGGAAAATAGAATTAGAACGGAAAACTCCCTGATGTTTTGCTCGTGATAATTCTCCCAGATGAGTCCTTGAGCAAAAAGTGTGTTGGCTAGGGCTTCAGCATGCCCAGATAAGTTCAACACATGTCTTTTTTAGCATATACCATATTATAGTTTCAGCAAGGTCCTGCATAAGAGATTAGAAGACAAGTGCAAATTCTATCTCGCTACAATGGTATAAGAAAACAATTAAACACACAACTGTACAGGGGATCAATACGCCGTATCCCAAACCCTAGGATATGATGTATTGTTCCTGTAGAAATAATTAAATTACTAGAAATTAAATATTAAGTTTTTAAAACTGATAACGTCCATAAATCTCTATATCCGAACCAGATGGTTTGATACGCGTATATGACTACTGGGAAGACAGACTCGTGCAACAAATAATTAAAATGCGACAAACAATTAAAATGACCGGGTTGTCTCCCGGGAAGCACTTTTTTGTCAGCTGGTCTTTAAGTTTGACCTTTTTCCTCTTTATTTATCTTTAATTTGCACACACTTATCCTCGTGTACGAACTTCCTCATAATCATTTGGCATGATGCGTACTTCTTGCAAATTTTCATGCTGAGCACAACATCTTTTGTCATATCATCATTATCAATGATGGTAAAACTTGAAATAATAGAAAAACTTCTGACGAAAACAGGTATATCGATTAAAGTTTCGGCATGACTCTTCCTCTCATCCTCGTCCTTATTTATGGAATAATAAAAAGCTTTTGGACATTAAGTTTAATGGTCAAGGAAGGGAGGAGGTCCGGCGTTAACAAACCTATACCCACATTATACAAGAAAACTTCATTTATAAGATTTGTTTTTAATAAAAGTTGGCTCAAAACATCTCGAGTCGTTTAGGATTGTAGAGGTTTCCAAATCATTTAATTCTATGAAATTACCATAAGTTGGGTCGAATGGTTCATCACCCTCTCCTATAAGCTTTGTTTTTTAATAAAGACTTTTTATCACAAAGACCCTTTTTATTATGCTAGTGACAGGCTTAATACTTTTAAAAACACGTATTTCTTCCCCGACCCTTAATGTAATCTTCCTTTTGAAGACATCAATCTTGGAATGGGCAGTTGATAAAATGTCGTACCGAAGGATTAAAGGGACAACGTCATCCTCGGGTATGTCCCAAATATGAAAAGACATAAGGAAAATAAATTTTGCCTTGTCTTTTTAACTATCACATTTATTTGCAATACCCTAGTTGTTTAAGGTTCGGGTCACCCTAGTTTGATGGTCAAAACCTATTGTGAGAGAAATTCCTAGACCAGGTGGTGTATGGTAAGAACGAATGCATAACGCTCACACTTGCTCCTAGGTCAATAAGAGCTTTATTAAAACAGATATTATGAATAAAACAAGGTAAAGTAAAGCTCCCTGGGTCTTTTTATTTCTGAGGCAATGTGTGATTATAAGCATCCAGAATCTTCACATCTTGTGCCTCTTTCCAATCATCACAGCCAAAGTTCCGCAGTCATCCTGGGAAAGGGACTATTTTAGACAAAATGCTCATGTGCTGCGTGCCCGATACGGCATATTGACCACATCCAATACGCGTATCTAGAAAATATTTAGCATTATCAGTTTTGAATCGACTTGACTATCGTCTCTAAATGATTTAGTCTTCGTAGAGTAGGCATGGCTTCCTAACCCTCTTTCTTGCAAGACCTTGCTCATCTGTCCGATTCGTATTTCCAAGGTCTTAATCAAAGCTCCTTGGTTTCTTATTGCTGCATCGGTAGAAGCTCGAATCTCTTTGATTATGTTCGAGTTTTCTTCATGCCTTTTAGCTGATTCTGCCATGAATTTATCAGTGATCTATATCAGTCATGTCTCGATCAGGACACGAAGAGTTTCTATTGTTTTGTTGGTAGAATCCTAGCCCTGTTGCTCTATATTGTCCTCCAGGTTGATAGGGTTCACCGAACTGTGTATAGTAAGCTTCCTCTAAAGTTTTTCCTTCTTCTTTTGTGCAATCTTTTTGTATAAGTGAGTCCCTTGCACAGTTTCGCATCCGACCTCCCCCCCCCCCCCCCGCACCCCCCCACCCCCCCCCCCCCCCCTGAGCTAGCGTACACAATTCTCATTTACTTTCTTTATTTCTCGTCCAAGATTGTTGAGTTGGGCTTGGATAGAAGCAAGCCCGTCAGAAGTTTCAGTACTTTTGGTTCTTGAAGATGTTCCATTGTGCCATTTCTGGGAGTAATTAGGCCATTTTCTTGGAATTTGCTATTTAGCATCAGCGGCAGTATTTTGGAAGGTTAAAGTCACCCTTTGAGTCTAGAATTTGTCAGTTAGAACAATCGAGCCATATAGAAAACAAGATTGACTTCATGCATGTCGGTTAAGTAATGTTGAGGACACTTCATTAGCAGTTCTTTAATTCTTTCCCATGCACGGAAAAGGCTTTCATCAGCTTCCTGCTGGAAGTTGTTAATTTCCTCCATTTTCTTTGCGGTACGGGCAAGTGGACAATATTTTGTTTAGAAATTTGGTTTTAAGAATTTCTCAGGTTGTAATCGATCTTGATGGCTGGTTCTTTAGTTACCTGCTTGTGGCTCCGGTGAGATATACAAGGAAGGCTTGAAGCATGATTTGATCTTGAGTTACTTTTGGGATGTGAAAAAAGTCAACAATCTCTAGAAACCTTCTCGATGTTCCTCGAGTTTGTAACTTCGTGTTCTGATCCACTGAAAGTATTGTCACAAAGTTCTTTGAGAACTTGCCCTTATCAATTCAAAGGGGATGTCATGTTGATTGTGGGCCTAGTGACGCCGAGACCCCTTAATTCTCGTCCGGGTTTTGCTCATATACTGCTCCATTGTTTTCGTCATTGTTTCTCTTACTGCTTCCTCTGATTGTTCCTCGATGTCAAAATTGTGATCAAACTCTGGTGAATTCGATTCTACGAGACTTAGTGTATCGAAAAGCCTCCTCCTTGAGCGAAATTTTTGTTCCGGGTTTTCAAAAGGTGAGAGTAGCTCCTTTGTAGAACTTCTTGTCATGCACTACCTAAAACAAATGACAATAAATCGGTAGGATATGTCCTGATGAGAGAAATCAAATATAGGATCGAAACAAATGGATTTTTGGTCTGCTACTGTGTTAGTTGACAGATACGCCGTATTCAATAGTTTGAATACGCCGTATAGGTCTGTTGAATGTCAGTACGCCGTATTGAGTTCTCATAAATACGTCGATTGCTTAGAAATAGATACTACCTTGTAGGCTGTATAATTTAATATGTTGATCCTGGGTAGGAAGGTTTTTTTTTTTTTTTTTATACTCAATTCAACTGGTGGATACGGCGTATTAGGTGATCAGTCAGAATAGAATACTATTCAAAAATGATTAAATGCGAGAATTTAAACAAACAATTTAAACACACAATGCGAATAAATACAAATAGAATTAAATAATTAGAATACACTAAACTAAATTAGTTAATGGTTAGATAATACAAATAAGAAAAGGTTTTAATTAATTCACTCCCCGGCAGGCGGCGCAAAAAACCCTGATGTGCTATCGTGAAGGGTCAATTTAATTGATTATCAAGTTTTTAAATTTATATTTAGCAGACCCAAACCTAAAACAACACTTTAACGAGTATTGTAACCCGGTCAAGATGGAGTATCGCTGGTAAGTAGGGGTTCAAACACTAAGAGAGGGAACATTAATCCTATAAAATTACTATCAGTATATATGTAATTAGTATAATTTACTGGTGAAACCTAAGCTATTAACGATTGAATAATAATATGGGGGTTTTCAGCCTGAGAGACTGGCACAGGTTCGGTGGAAACAAATATCAATTCAATAGACAATAAACACAAAAGAAGAAGATTAGAAGATAGAAAAGCAATACAAGCGAAATGATAGATAAATGTATTAGTGTTAGGATTAAAAGACATGAATGATTTTAGAGTTACTTCTGCTCAGGTTAGAGTTACTGCTGCTAAGCATGAATTAGTGCTGTTAGTAATCTTAATGAAAAATATGCTAATTAGATTATGTACTAGATCTGAGAGTAACTTAGTACTGCTAGTGTAAATTAGTAAGCTAGTTACTACTGCTAGTAATATTAGTACTGCTAGAGTAAAGTTAGTACTGTTGGTGAAGATTGAAGAAAATATTTTAAGTAGTTACTACTTCTTGTACACAGTTAATGCTGCTGGTACAAAAGTTACTACTGTTGGTGTTAAAAGTTAATGCTGCTGGTATAAGTTACTACTGCTTAAAGATTACAACTACTTAAAGAGTTTATGCTGACAGAGAATAGATCAAAGACTTATCAGAGAAAATATAAAGATTCCTTAAAGATCAAGATTACTTTGTTGATAAGTATGAGTTATTTATAGAATAGATCATAGAGAATATTATATATCTTCAAAATATATTGTAAATCGTCTAGGACTCCTTGGTGTATAAAAGGAGGTCCTAGGACATAGAGTTAGATATCTAGAAATCTTTTGTTTTGATATCGTTATAGCTACAAGGTTTTTGTAACCCTAAATACTAGTTAGAGTATTCGATTAATATTTTGAAGCTTTTGTTTGTTAATCAGTGTGTTCATTAATATGCTTGTTTCATTGAAGAATTCTCTATATTAAAAATTAGATTCCGCATAATCTTTATATTAATCAAAACAAAGATTCTGTCATAGTTATGTAGGATTTTATCTTCATAACTAAACTTAGCACAAGCTAAGGAATTCATTATTCATTGAAGTGGGATCAACAAGTATAAATAAAGATCTTGTTGATTTGAGAAACTTTGCTAAGAAGACATGGATCAAGACTCAATACATATGGTGGCTGCATCAAAAGTGCCTATGCTCAAACCAGGTGAGTATGAGCTTTGGAGGATGAGGATGGAACAATACATCTAGATGGTTGATTATTCTCTATGGGAAGTTATAGAGAATGGTAATGCACCTCATAACAAAACTTATTGAAGGTGTAGAGAACTATATTGCACTTATAAAACTGCTGAAGAAAAGGCACAAAGGAGGTTATAGTTGAAGGCAAGAAACACTTTATTGATGTGAATCCCTAATGAACATCAATGGAAGTTTAACTCCATCAAAGATGCCAAGTCATTGCTGCAGGCTATTGAGAAGAGGTTTGAAAGGAATGCTGCTACTAAAAAGACTTAGAGGAATCTTCTAAATGCAGCTAATTATGAAACTTTTACAGCATCTATCTCAGAGTGGTTAGATCAAACATTTGATAGGCTCACAAGCATATCGTTAGCTTAGGAGATCATGGAAAGTATCTTACAAGAAGATGTGAATCAGAAGTTCTTAAGAAGACTGTCACAAGAATGGAACACACATACCATTATGTGGAGGAACAAGCCTGAGATAGATACATTAAGCTTGGTCAAAGGGACATCATGTTCTTCTCTTTACAACAACCAAAGATCTATGAACCAGAGGTCAAAGGGAACATCAACTCAAGCACAAACACATAAAACGTAGCCTTTATGTCCACAAACAGCACCCAGCAATAACAATTGGACGCATTAATACTGCTCATAGAGCACGGGTGCCTACTATTTACTAGCACTCAAGCTACTACTGTTAACTCAACAACAATTAACAACTTGAGTGATGCTGTCATGTGTGATTTCTTTGCAAGGCAACCAAACAGTCCACAACTTGACAATGAGGATTTGCAACAAATTCATCCTAATGATTTAGAAGAGATGGATTTAAGGTGGCAGATGGATATGCTAACAATGAGGGCAAGGAGATTCTTGAAGAACACTAGTAGGAAGTTTTCTGTGAATGGTACTAAGACCATTGGGTTTGATAAGTCCAAGCTGGAGTGTTACAACTGCCACAAAAGGGAACACTGAGTGTAGGGCTCCAAAGAACCAAGAAAACGGGAATATGGAAAACACAAGAAGATTTATGCCAGTGGAGACAACTACTTCCAATGCTTTGATCTCATGTGATGGTCTTGGTGATTATGATTAGAGTGATCAAGCAGAAGAATGTCCAACTAACTTTGCACTTATGGCTTACTCTTCTACATGTTCTAACTCTGAGGTATCTACAGATTCAAACTGTTCATCATCTTGTTTGGAAAATGTTAAAATTCTTAAAGAACAAAATAAACAATTGTTAAAAGATTTAAGGACATCTAAGATAAATGCTATTACTTATAAAATAGGTTTAGAGTCTGTAGAAGCAAGACTTCTATTGTATAAGAAAAATGAGTTTGTTTATGAGGAATATATCAAGGTCTTAAATGTGAGATTCATTTAAGAGAAGTAGCCATTACAGAGCTTAGGAGGAAGTTGGAACTGGCTTAAAAACAAAAAGATGAAATTCAGCTAACAATAGAAAATTTTGAGAATTCATCTAAAAACTTAAGCAAACTACTAGATTGTCAGATAGTTGATAAGTGCAAAATAGGTTTAGGGTATAATGCTATTCCACCTCCCTATACAAGAAACTTTATGCCTCTAAAACCTGATTTGTCATTCTCTGGTCTAGAAGAGTTTGTAAATGAGCCTATAGTTAGTGAGCCTACAGTTAAGAAGCCTGTAGTTGAGACTAGTGAAGCTAAGGATAGTGCAGACAAGCCTAAAGCAGTTAGGAAGAATTATGGTGCTCTAATTAATGAGGATTGGGTGTTTGATAGTGAGGAAGAAGATGCGTATCAGGCTAAGAAAGAGAAGAAAATAGTTAAGTCTAGTTTTACTAAAATAGAGTTTGTTAAATCTAAAGAGCAAGTAAATTCTCCTAGGAAAACTGTTAATCATGTTAATCAAAATAGACAAAACACTCATACTCCTAGAGGATATCAAAGAAACTAGAATAATATGATGTCTCAGAGACTAGGAATAATTTTTGAGATGTTTAACAAAGCTTGTTATGTATGTGGAAGTTTTGATCACCTGTAGTATGATTGTAATAACCATCACAGACAGTTTAATAATAAAAAGATGGTAAAACCAGTGTGGAACTATACTCAAAGGGTGAATCACCAGAATTTTTCTAGAATGACTCACCCCAGTCCTAAAAGGAACATGGTTCCAAAAGCAGTATTAATGAGGTCAGGCCTAGTACCACTTACTACTGCTAGACCAGTTAATACTGCTCAACCAGAACAACAATGAATAGTGCAAGACCAATGACAAATGTTTTTAATAAAGCACATTCAACTATTAGAAGACCCATTAACAACAAAACATCAACTAAAAACAGTAATTTTAATAAGAGGGTTAATACTGTTAGTGGTATGAATGTTAATACTGCTAGGCCAAAAGCAGTACTTAATGCTGTTAAAGGAAACCAGGTTAATGCTGTTAAGGCCTCAGCTTGTTGGGTTTGGAAACCAAAGACTAAAGTAATAGACCATGTTTTAAACACAACAGTGCATCAACCATTCCGAAAAGGTTTGATTATATTGATGCACAAGACAGATCCAAGTCAGTGATGGCTTGGGTTCCCAAAAGAGACTGATTTTCTTGCCACATGTACAGGGCAATCCATAAATAGATTTACAAGACCAAAGAGTGCTTGATAGTGGATGCTCAAGGCACATGATAGGGAATATGTCATATCTTACTAATTTTGAAGAAATTAATAAAGGATATGTTGCCTTTGGTGGTAACCCTAAAGGAGGGAAAATCACAGGCAAATGTACAATCAAAACTAGTAATTTAGATTTTGAAAAGGTATACTTTGTAAAAGAGTTATAGTTTAACCTCTTTAGTGTCTCATAAATGTGTGACAAAAAGAATAGTGTTCTCTTTAATGACACTGAATGTATTATTTTATCTCCAAACTTTAAGTTAACTGATGAAAGTCATATTTTACTTAAGGTTCCTAGAAAGAACAATATGTATAGTGCTGATTTAAAAATATTGTTCCTAAAGGAGAACTAACTTGTCTCTTTGGAAAAGCCACATTTGATAAATCTAAACTTTGGCATAGAAGGCTTGGACACATAAATTTCAAAACTATAAATAAACTGGTTAATGGAAATCTTGTAAGAGGTTTACCTTCAAAACATTTTGAAAATGATCAAACCTGTGTTGCTTGTCAAAAAGGAAAGCAACATACAGCTTCTTGTAAGTTCAAAACAGTAAGTTTAATCAGCCAACCTTTACATATGTTGCACATGGATTTGTTTGGTCCAACATTCGTAAAAAGTTTAATGAAAAAGATGTATTGCCTAGTTGTCACAGATGATTACAGTAGGTTTAGTTGGGTTTTATTTGTAGCTACTAAGGATGAGACTAGTGGCATTCTTAAGTCCTTTATAACTGGAGTAGAAAATCTAATAGATCAAAGGGTTAAGGTTATTAGGTGTGATAATGGAACTGAGTTCAAGAATAAGGAGATGAATCAGTTTTATGAGAGAAAAGGTATTAAAAGATAATTTAGTGTAGCTAGAACTCCTCAACAAAATAAAGTACCTAAGAGGAAAAATAGAACACTAATTGAGGATGCTAGGACAATGCTAGCTGATTCTAAGCTACCTACTACTTTTTAGGCTGAAGTAGTTAATACTGCTTGCTATGTGTAAAATAGGGTATTAGTAATTAAGCCTCATAACAAGACCCCTTATGAACTTTTTCTTGGTAAAAAACCATCTTTAGGCTTTATGAGACCATTTAGGTGTCATGTTACAATTCTTAATACCATATATCACTTAGGAAAGTTTGATGGTAAGGCTGATGAAGGATTCTTTGTTGGGGACTCAATTAATAGTAAAGCCTTTAGAGTATTCAACAGTAGAACAAGGATAGTTAAAGATAACCAGCATGTCTAATTTAGTGAGAATACACCTATTATTGCAGGAAGTGGACCAAATTGACTTTTTGATATTGATGCACTAACAAAGTCAATGAATTATAAGTCAGTTGTTGCAAGAAATCAGTCTAATGGTAATACAGGTACAAAAGCATATAATGATACAGGTAAAGCTAGAATAGAGACAGTACCTGGCAAAGATTACATTTTGCTACCATTGTGGCCTGCTGATCCACTACTCTCTTAAAGTCTAAAGAGTTATCCTGATGCTGGATTCAAACCTTCAGGAGATAATGAAAAGGAGGTAACTAAAGAACCAAGAAAAGAAGGGGTGATTCGAGTAATGATCAAGAGAAAGAGGATGATAATGTTAACAGTACTAACAATGCTAATACTGCTAGTGATGAAAACAAGACTAACAATGTTAATGCTGTTAGTTCAACTATTAATGCTGCTAGCATAGAAGTTAATGCTGTTGGTACAAAAATAAGCATTGAACTTTCCGATGATCCTAATATGCCTGAATTAGAAGATATTGTTTATTTAGATGATGATGAAAATGTTGGTGCAGAGGCTGACATGAATAATTTGAATACATTTATGCCTGCTAGTCTTATTCTAACTACAAGAATACACAAAGATCATCTAGTTGAACAAATTATCAGAGACTTGAATTCAGCACCTCAAACAAGAAGAATGATAAATAATTTGAAAGAACATGGTTTGTTTAGTTCAGTTTAGAAAAGAAAAAACTATAAAGACTTTCAAAATTGCTTATTTGCTTGCTTTCTATCACAAAAAGAACCCAAAAAGTTAATTCATGCATTAAAGGGTCCAAGCTGGACAAAGGCTATTCAGAAAGAGCTTCTACAATTCAAGCTATAAGAAGTTTGGACCTTGGTGGATTTACCAAATGACAAAAGGCCCATAGGCACTAAATGGGTTTACAAGAACAAGAAGGATGAAAGAGGCATTATGATAAAGAATAAAGCAAGATTGGTTACTCAAGGGTACACATAAGAAGAAGGGATTGACTATGATGAAGTCTTTACCCCTGTTGCCAGAATTAAAGCAATTAGGCTATTCTTAGCCTATGCCTCATTTAAAGACTTTATGGTATACCAGATGGATGTCAAGAGTGCTTTTCTTTATAGTAAGATTGAAAAGGAAGTCTATGTTTGTCAATCACCAAGATTTGAAGATCTAGACTTTCCTAATAGAGTATACAAAGTAGAAAAGGCACTTTATGGACTGCATCAAGCTCTCAGAGCTTGGTAAGAAACCTTGTCAACTTATTTTTTAGATAATGGGTTTCAGAGAGGAAAGATAGACAAGAGTTTGTTTATCAGAAGGGACAAAGGTGATATTCTGTTAGTTCAAGTGTATGTAGATGATATCATATTTGGCTCTCCAAAGAAGTCATTATGCACAGAGTTTGAGAAGATGATGCATAAGAAGTTTTAGATGAGTTCTATGGGTGAACTCGTATTCTTCTTAGGACTGCAAGTAAAGCAGAACGAACATGGGTTTTTTTATCAGTCAAGACAAGTATGTGATGAGGTGTCATTTTATATACTTTTTTAGGGTCGTTTAACCCCTAAAATTATGCATTTATGCCCAAAATAGGTACTTAATTGTTCCTTTTTAGGTATTTCTCATTTGGAAGGCATTTGGATGAATTACACATGACTTGGGCTTATTTGGAGAAGAAATGGATGAGATTACGAACCAACACCAAGACTCTTGAAGATTTGTGCTCACAGATCCTGGAAACGGCGTCACAAGCTATACATGACGCCGTCACAACTCATCAAGTGACGACTTCACAATTTTCATGATGGCGTCAGCCCACACCGACTCAAACACAGATCTAGAAGATACATCTTACGACGGCGTCACGACTAAAATGCGACTCCGTCACGTCGTTTTTTTCCTATATATACAAACCCGAATTTAGGGTTTTGAGTGTGTAACTTTAGAATAAAAAGAGGGTACGAACCCTAGTTTGTTTAGCAGCTGTAGGAGATGATTTTAGGGCCTAAAAACCCTATTGTACCTCTTCCAATTCATGTTTTAATCAAGTAAGGTTTACTTAATCATTCAATATGTCTATGTGTTGTTTGATCTATTATTCTTGTTTTATCTTTAACATGCTTGGCTAAACCTATTATTCTGTTTATTTATGATTGTATGAAACCTAGAATGTAGATCTTAGTGATGTTGCTTCTTGTAATGGATGTGCACGTTAGGTCTTAGAAAACCAGCTTTCTGTCCATAATCGCTATTGATATGTCTAGGGAAACGCGATTGTGTAGAAAGGATACCATCGGGTAATAGTCTTCATACTACCTTGCCCCCTAATATGATTGATCCACTTTTAATGTATTTTACATGCACTTAGTAAACTCCTAGGGGCCGTGTAATAGTCTTCATACTACCTTGCATGTGTGTTGCTCTAGCGGCATACTAAGTAGGCGTCGAATTCGTGTAATTCGTTTATGCTTTAGTAAATAGTTACACAGATCATTACAAGGGTGACAAGGCAACAACACTAGGAGAAGCAATCTAGGGATAATACATGATTAAATAGACATAATCTTTTATCTTATTGTTATCACCATTAGCGTAGAATTATATTTAGTTTATTAGCTAAAACCAACCCACCTCTCAATTATATGATTTACTTGCTTTCCATAAAATACAAAAATACAAAAATAATCTTTCTTCAACCTTTAGAATTATGTTAGACCGTGATCAAGCCTTCCCAACCTATTCCCTAAGTGAACGATAAACAACCCCGAGTCTTGCCTATACTACACTACAACGATTAGGTGCACTGCCTAGGGAGTTGTAAAAATTCTCGTGTAGATGTCCTATGACAACCGCACATCAAAAACCATGATGAAAATCTGACATCATATCATGAGATTTTGATAAAATCAAGAGAATGTAGAACAATCACTCTGTCTGTTTTCATATGCAGTGGCATTTCTTTTCTTGCATACTTTTCTCTTTTTCTTTTCATGTGCTGTTCTTGCTTTTGAAGCACATGACATATACTTTTATTTTTTCAAGTATACGATTTCTCATTTCTCTCTTTCTATTTTTCTCTCACAAATCTCTCTTTATGTTTTTCATCATTCTCACAAACATCATATGAAGAAGAAAATTTTGATCTTTAAAAGTTTTCAATCATTATAAAGACACTCCCCCTTAACATATGCCGAGAAACATTTTTAACATGAAGCTAAAAACGCAAAAATACGGATATGTGAAGGTGAAATGTAATACAATTTTCGATTTCCGTTGCTTTCTGAAAACTTCTCAACAACATATACGGACACCCCCCCCTCGAAAAACTACCATATCTTCGTTAAAACATTTATAAGGGAGTTCCTCTTTGCACTTTTGAGTCCTTTATTTCTTTAGACACTTTTCACAAAAAAATAAATCGGTTTGAAGACCTTTTTAAAATTGATTTTATCTTGAAAGTTCCACATTTTAAAATTCGAATCGATTGTAACTCATCAACTTGAGATCATTTACTTTTAAAAGAAATTGATTTTATCTTTTAAGTACCACATAAAGATTTTGAAAAATATTTGTCAATGACTCAAGTCAAAGAAGACTTCTTTTCTTTCTCAAAGATAAATGCTCTAAAACGAACATTTTCTTTTCTTTAAAGCACGGGTTATGTATTGAAATGTACACAAGCCATCAGATGAAGCTCGGGTTTCGTACTGAATTATACGAAAGCCATCAATTTAAGCTCGGGTTTCATACTAAATATGTATGAAAGCCATTATAAAAACCAAAAATCTTTTTGTGCTTTCTATTAAATTTGTTATAAAAGAAAATCTTTTCTCTTTTCTGAAATTTTATATAAAAGAAAATCTTTTTGTCTTTTCTAAATGTCATATAAAAGAAAATCTTTGTCTTTTCTAAATTTGATATAAAAGAAAATCTTTTTGTATTTTTCTAAAATTTATTAAAAACATTTCATGGTAAAGAATTTATGTTTCACGACTCATCATACCCAACTTCTCAACTAAAAACTTAAATCGACCTTCAGGCAAAGATTTCGTGAATAAATCCGCAAGTTGAAATTCAGTACCAACGAAATATAACTCTATTGTTCCTTTTTCAACACGATCCTTTATAAAATGATACCTCGCATCAATGTGTTTTGTTCGAGTGTGTTGTACCGGATTGTACGAGATTACAATAGCACTCTTTGAATCACAGTAAATTGGTACTTTGTCGTAGAAGAAGCCATAGTCAATCAATTGAGTACGCATCCAAAAAAATTAAGCACAACAGCCAGAAACCGCAACATATTCATATTCTGTTGTAGAAATAGACACACAATTCTACTTCTTGGACGACCAACACACCAACTTGTCACCTAAAACTTGAACACTGCCAGATGTACTTTTTCGATCTAAGTGACATCCTGCATGGTCTGCATCTGAATAGGCAGTTAGATCAAAGCCAGAATCTTTCGGATACCAAAGGCCTAAATTAATAGTCCCTTTGAGATATCAAAAGATACTTTTAACGGATGACACATGATGCTCATTTGGGTTTGCCTGATATCTAGCAAACATACATGTTGCAAACATTATATCTGGCCTACTCAAAGTAAGGTACATCAATGATCCAATTATACTATGATAATCAGTATGATCTAACGATTTTCCAACTAAATCAAGTTTGAGTTTAGCTTGTTCAACCATGGGAGTGGGAACTGTATCACAATTTTCCATTCTAAATCGTTTCAAAATATCAAGAATATACTTGGATTGATTTATGAAAATCCTGTTTGAAAATTGATTTACTTGAAGCCCGAGAAAGAATTTCATTTCTCCCATCATACTCATTTCAAAACGTTTTACCATTAATTCTAAAAATTTTGTGCAATATTTTGGATTCGTTGAGCTAAATATAATGTCATCAACGTATATTTAAATTAGCAATATATGTTTACCCTTCTTTTTAATGAAAAGAGTAGTATCGATTGAACCTTTTTGGAAAACCGC
Source organism: Tanacetum coccineum (assembly GCA_026074375.1). Lineage (NCBI taxonomy): Eukaryota > Viridiplantae > Streptophyta > Magnoliopsida > Asterales > Asteraceae > Tanacetum > Tanacetum coccineum. Next base: position 9,988 of record BQNB010099902.1, on the reverse strand, counting down.
TATCAATCAAGAATTTTGAAAGAACGTCATACCATGCCTGGGGTGCTTGTTTCAAACCATACAGAGCTTTGTCGAGAGCATACACATGATCTGGATATTGTTTGCTGAAAAAACCTGGAGGTTGACCAACATATACTTCCTCTTTAAGAATTCCATTGAGAATCGCCGTCTTTACATTTATTTGAAAGACCGTGAAATCCTTATGAACAACATATGCCAGAAATAAGCGTATAGCTTCAATTCGAGCAACTGGAGAAAACATCTCATCATAATCAATGCCTTCTTGTTGATAGTATCCTACAGCTACAAGCCTTGCTTTATTTAGAATAACCAAACTGCTTTCATCTTTCTTATTCTTGAAGATCCATTTGGTTTTGATGATAGTCTTGCCTTCGGGTCAAGGAACTAATATCTAAACTTTAAATCTTGCAAATTGATCAAGCTCATCTTGCATTGCACTGACCCAATCAGCGTCTTTCAAAGCTTCAACCACGTTAGCAGGCTCAATACTACTTAGCAAACATGCAAACAAACATGAATTTGCTAGTTGTCCTCTTGTACGAACACTTAACTTTAGATCACCAATTATTTTATGAAGTGGATGATCCTTAGTTTACTTTTTCTCATGTGGGTAAGGTTGATAGAATGTATGAACATTGGAAGTATCATGGAACGTCATACTTGCATCAAAATAAGCATCTTCTAATCGTTCATTAAACACATTGTGTGACGAACTTGCTTCATTCACATTAGGAACCATGTTATTTGAAATCGATTGAGTATTTGTTGGAAGAACCATTACTTCTTTTGAACTTTGTTGAACGTCATCATTTAATGAAGATGAAGAAGATTCCTCTTGAAATGATTCGGAAACCTCATGAAAAACTTCTCCTTCGTGTGAAGGAATTTCGTTGTTAGAAGTTTCAACATTCGTTGTCAGAGATTTCGTTATCTTTAAAGAATCAAAATACTCATCGTAAAAATTGTGAATTAAATCTTCTAAATCTTTCTTTGAAATTTCTGAAACTTGTGAAACCGTTGGATTTAAAGATTTTCCCGTTTCGTTTAAATTAGATAAACCGAGTTCTAAACTGAACTGTTTAGAAGCCATCTCTGAAATCTCATCAAAATTCACATTCACGCTCTCGTGAACTTTCGAGTACGTTTATTGTAAACTCTGAATGTAGCAGATTCCTTTGAGTATCCAACAAAAACTACAATATCCCCCTTTGCCTTGAGTTTTCCAAAATCATCATAATCATTGAGTAGATAACATCTGCAGCCGAACACATGAAAGAATGTGATGTTTGGTTTTCGCTTGTTAATAAGCTCATAAGGAGTTTTATCGAAACGTTTGTGAATAATCAAACGATTTTGTGTAAAGCAAGCTGTTGTGATGGCTTCAGCCCAAAGAAACAATGGTAAGTTTGCAAATGTAAGCATAGTTCTTGCACCTTCGACTAAGGTTCGATTCCTCCTTTCTACGACACCATTTTGCTATGACGTTCTTGCAGCAGAAAATTATTGAGAAATCCTGACCTCATCAACGAACTTAGCAAGAGTTTTGTTCTTAAACTCAGTACCATTATCAGTTCGAACACGCTGAACTTTAAGTTGAAGATTCACTTGGGTTTTCTTGATGAATGAAATGATGACTTCAGGAGCTTCATCTTTTAAAGGAAGAAAGAATACCCATGTGTACCATGAATAATCATCGACAACAACTAACACATATCGCTTTCCGTTAATACTTTCGACGCGCATTAGACCACACAAATCCATATGAATTTAACTTTCGGATTTTTTTTTAATTTTTAGATTTTTTTTGAATTTTTGATTTTTTTTAAATATTGTTCATGGAAAGGTTCGAACTTGTGACCTAGGGTTAAGTTCCAATTAAGTTTACCAACTGAGTCAAGCCACCATTTATGTTTTATTATCAAAAACTATAATAATATATTTTTAAAAAACAATCTTCAAAAATATATCAAGATATACTTCAAAATATATTAAGATATACTCTATAATTATTAAGATATACTTCATAATTTTTTTTTAATTTTTGGATTTTTTTATATTTCGTAATTTTCTTTTGGGTTTTTTTAATTTTCGGATTTTTTTTTGTTTTTTGGATTTTTTTTAAAATATTGTTCATGGTAAGGTTCGAACTTGTGACCTAGGGTGAAGTTCCAATTAAGCTTACCAACTAAGCCAAGCCACTATTTCGTTTTATTATCCAAAACTATAATAATATATTTAAAAAAAACAATCTTCAAAAATATATCAAGATATACTACAAAATATATTAACCATTAGCATTAACCACATATTATTGGTATCTATCCAGCGTAGTGGAAATCATAAGATGTACTCCATATAAAAAAAGTAGTGATATTTATATTCTTTAACATAGGTATACAAATATTGTGTAACGTGAACTGTATTTAATTTAAGCATGTTATGTTAAGGGAAAGAATGGTTAAAACTAACCCATAGCTACGGCTCATGTTATAACTACGATTGTGGCTTCTAGCACGACGAGGTGTAGATGGTTAATTAAACATTTGTGTTATTAAATTTAAAGATCGGACTATAAACATGTGAAATTAGACTTGCCATATCTTTTACGATAGTTATATTGTTTATGCAATTGATCGCCCTTCCTAGGGATGAGTTCTAATTACTAAAAGTCTAAATCGTGATTTTGAAGCGCTTAATACAAAACACAAAAAAACATTGACAAATAACGTCAAAGATTGTCTTCAAAAATAAGATTTTTGGAAACCGAAAATCGGTCCGTTGAGCAAAACAACTATCAAAGGATTGGTTTGCGTATTAACAAAGACGATATTCTGAACTCGGGGCAGCAATATGTAAACACTATTAATAACGAATCGAAAAAGTGGAATGAAGATTTTATATTAACAACAAACACAAAAAACTTGTCTTCAAAAAACATGCATGAACCGAACCCGTCCGTTAGGCATACACATCAAATTTTGGTTTCCTTTTAATAAATATGGTGTTCACGGACGACTATATGTCATATACTATATATAATGAAACAAAAAAGAGGAATTAAGATTTTATGTTAACACAAACACAAAATCCATTACAACTAAACGACAAATATTGTCTTCAAAAAGATTTATGAAATATAATCGTCCCGTTAGGCGGGTTATCGTAGCTAGTATATATATATATATATATTTATATATATATATATATATATTATTATATTTTTATACTTTATATATATTAGTAATATATACTATTATATAGTATATATATTATATATATATATATATATATATATATATATATATATATATATAGGGGGGGGGCGTTTTTGCAGAACCAGTTTTTGGTACAGAAACCTCTACAGAATCCAGTTTCGAACTATAGGACTTTAGTGTTATTAGTTAATTGTTTTCTTAATTCAAAAGGGTATAATAGTCAAAACATATTTTAATTTTTCTTTTTGATTTTTTTAAATTAAAAACGTATTTTTAATTTCATTGATTTTCATTATTATATATTTTTTAATTTTATAATTTTTTCAGTATACATTTATTCAGAAATTAAGGTGCATATATGTTTTTTTAAATATTTTAAATTTATATATGTTTCTTGTGTAGAATGGTTTAGACATCAAACTTAAATTTTTTTTAAATGGTAATGGCACATATGTTTATGGTTTATATTTTATAATCTTTGAAATTTATGACAAAAAACATAAACATATACATGTAACTCTAAAATTTAAAACAAACCAAAACATATACAAATATTTGATATAAAATGAAATACAATTCAAATACAAATGTGTCTTGTTAAATAAAGAAGTACATGTCATCGAAAAACATATATGCACGCTTCAAAGAACATATATGCACGCTTCATGTTTCTCATCAAATTCTTTAAAACATATGAACGGCATTTCAAGATCATATATGCACTCTTTAAAGAACATATATGCACGCTGAGCTTTCTCGTCAAATTCATTAGAACATATGTGTCCGTCTTCCAAAAAACCTTATGTATTACTATATTTTTTGTATACACTCGATCTTGCTTTATCTTTCTTTTACTTGCTTTAACTGGAAATTTAAGAAATATACATGATTATTATAATGTTCAAAAATTAATATTCTTAAAACACCTCATAAAAATGACACCCGTACAATCAAACGTATAAATTATATGCGAACACCCATGCATTGTAGTAGTTACTATCGAGATACTGTATAGACCAAATTAAAATACACACCCATCATCTACAAAGTACTCCCTTATCGCAATTAATCTAGTATGACAATATATAGATCAGGAAGATCACCTGAAACGGTCAAATACTCCAGGGTTAAAAAAAGGCCTATTTAAGAAAAACGAGGGCAGGAATTAAAAAAAATAGTAGCAAATTGATAAGTTGTTAACAAAAAAATACTATCCCTTTGTTTTGATTCGAAAGATCACTTATACACAAAACACAATTGATCCATTTGTCATAATGTTTTTGGAAAAACATTGTCAAACATTGAATCAGGGTTTAATACCTAAACGAACATGTTTGTTAATAACAAAAGAAAAGGCAGTATAGATCCTAAAAGAACCAAAAGAAAATAAACAGACAGACTGGTCTTTTTTAATACCCACAAGCTCGTTCTTAACCAAACATGTTTTTGGAAACAAGATCTCTGATATATCTTTTAATACCCATAATATGCGGATCTTCATTTTGGGGACTTGCTTCAGTTTGCGAGTTCACATCTGGAAAATATATGTTTCATTTTATGAATCTAGATCATCTATGTTCTCAAACCAATGATCAAATTCCTTATTCACAACAATTATTAAGAGATATAATAACATAAAAACATACCCAAATAAAAGTAGCACCAATAACAGCCATGCTAGTGTTTTCTTCATTGTCAGATTAACTTTTATTTGGTGGGGTTGGGGTTTGTGTGCAGGGTTTCCTTTCATCCATCTCACTATGGACCAGATTTGACACAACCGACCAGGTTTTGGTTGTTTTTTGTAAACCCACTGTCGCCAGATAGTAAAAAACACCATCGTCAACCATTCAATTGTCATCAATGTCGAAAACAAGACCATGATTGAAAAGATTCATTAGAAAATATGTGATTAACAACGTTAAAAAAAGATTGACAAAATGGAAGATTTTAGAACTCGAATTGTTTTTGTTTTGGTATAAAGTGTGAGATCTGATTTTGGAGGCTGTAATTCAACCATTCTACTATACAAAAAATTAGTTTAGGAATATTTACCTTGCTTAGATTCTCAAGAGAGAAAACGATGCATGTGGAAGCTTTTTTTGGCCAAGCACAAAAATGGAGATAGATATGAAAGTTGTTAGGTTTTGTTTGGATGATTGAAAGTAATTCGGTTGTAATCACATAATCAATGTTGTAGGGGACGTGATGTATAGAACAGGTTTTAATTTGTCTAGTTGGTAAAATGACTTGAATGCCCATATCTATATCTAAATTATTAATAAAATTTTATTTTGTTTTATTTACAGAAATGCCACAGTAATTTTTATCCATTGATTGTTTTGATCAAAGGCTAAAAAATGGTTCTGTAGGTTCTGTATAAAAAACTGGTTCTGCAAAGAAAATGCCACTATATATATATATATATATATATATGGTGGGGTTATAATAAACAGATGTTTATAATAAAAAAGGTAAGATAAGATCCTAGCCATTGGATCAAATGTTATATATTAAAAAATGGCGGTGGCCTTTTTGTAATTATCTTAAACTTCAGGGTCAGTTCTATAACAAGTGAAAAAAATAATCGCGCCGTTTACAATACACAAAAACACGCACCCTTTTCATTTTCTTTCTCTAAATTTCAAAATTAAAAACACACACTTCAAATCACACACAAAAACCTAATCGCTTCTATTGAATCGAATTAATTACATGAAAAGGTTCGAACAAATTTACCCGATCTTACACCACCTGGTAATGTTTATTTTTTAATGCATTATTTGTTAAAAATTTACTGCATCGATAATGTTTATCTTATAAATTAAATTGTTTTTATGATTATTTTCTAGAAAAAATAAAGAGAAAAAACATAAGGAAACTGTTGCAGTGGAATGATCGACATCAAACACTGCAAGTGAGTAATAATTTTTTTTAAATTCAGTAGGTGTTAATTTTAATCGGAAGTAGTAGTTTATTTTAAATCGTGATGAAGTATTGTTGACTATTGATGATTTGTGTCTTATTTTGTTTTTGATTTTAAAAAAAATGAAGTTAGATGCATTAGGATGTTGTTTTTTTCATATGGATGAATTTTGTAAAATATGTTTTACTGTTTGTGTGAAGCATGATTTTAAGTGTGTGATTATGTTTGTCATGTGCTGAAAATGATCATAGATGCATTAGGGTGCATTAGGTTGTTCATATGAATGTTTGTTTAACGTTGTTCATAGCAGTGATTTATTCTGAAAATGTGCTTGCCATTTTTTCCGAAATCAATTTGGTTTGTATGCTATTGTCTGTCATGTGGTAGATTAATGACTGTAATGCAGTAGGTTTATTCGGTTGTTCATAGAAATGATTTAATCTAAAATTTGGTTTTCTATTTTTTCGTAAATCGATTTTGATTGTAAACTATTTTCTATCATGTGGTAAAGTAATGACTATGATGCAATATATTTATTTAGTTGTTCAAAGAAGCTATTTACTCTAAAATTTGGCTTGTCCTTTATTCCAAAATTAATTTTGATTGTATGCTATTGTCTGTGATGTGGTAAATTAATGATTGTAATACAGTAGCTTTATTCGATTCTTCATAGAACTGATTTACTCTAAAATTTGCTTGCCGTTTTTTCAATTTTTTTTTGTATGCTCTTGTATTCGATATGGTAGAAAAATGCCTAAAATGTGTTATTTAATTTAAAAAATGTGCTTGACATTTTTTCTGAAATCAGTTGTGTTTGTATGCTATAGTTTGTGATGTGCTAGAAAAATGCTTTTAATGCAGTAGGTTTTAAAGGATGTTCATAGAGGTGATGTTGTAGAAAAATGTGTTTGTGTGTGTGCTCTTTTCTGTGATGTTGTAAAAAAATTCATTTAATGCAATATGTTTCTAACGTTGTTCATATATATGCTTTTTATGGCTGTAAGTTCTTTATATTTACTTGAAATTTGATCAATTAATTATAAAACTATTATGCAGTAGGATATAAAAGAAATGCACTAAATAAAACTAAAGACTTGTGTTAGGAATTTAGTTTTTAGTGAAGTGACGATCATTATCGATCTCACGAGCCTTTGTAATAGTTAGACAATTTTATGTATTATTTAGTAAGCTAACCGGGCCAAAGCATAGAAAGCCCATGGCAAGCCCATGGAAAGCTCGGTTTATCCTTCGTATAAAAGGCTTCTCCACACATGAAGAGGGTGTTGGTTGAATCATTTTTACACACACATTTAGTGTGTTTTTCATAAGAGTTCTCCCTTCCACTCTCTCTCTCTAGCTCTCTCTCTCTAGTTCTATATTTGTGTGAATTCTAGGAACCTACAATTAGTATCAAGAGCCATGGGTGGGTTTAGTGCTTATTTGTGGTTTTCTTTTTAGCTTGTGTTGAAGCTTATTTTTGGTCTAAAATCAATATTTTTTTGGTTCATTTCGTGTTCTTAAAAGATCCAAATTGCGGTTTACGAATGTTACAAACATAAGAAGTATTGATTTTTAGCCATCTGATAACGTTTCTATTGGGCTTACTTTTGTCTATTTCTAGTTCGTTAACACCTTACTGGGCTACTGTTTGTGTTTAAATTTGTAGTATGCATGTAATATTTGTTGAAACTCAATAGTTGTTGACAAATATTTTTACATTTACATCTGTTTAACGCAATACTTTCCTTCTTATTGCAAGTTTCTCGTTCGTGGCCTTGCAGTTCTTTAACAGCTTATTAAAGCTTATTATAAGCTTATTCGACACGAAAAAGTCTCTTTGGTTTTTACTGTTTAGCTTATTCTTATTTGGCTAACTTTGCGTGGCTTATATGTGCGGGAAAAAGAGCTTTTCTAAAGCTTTTTCGTAGCTTATTGTTTTATTTCCTTCGTGGCTTATTTGTGTCTAAAAAGTAGCTTAAAGTAGTGCTTATTCAAGCTTTTAGTTGGCTTATTCTTCTGGTCCTCGGCTTGAACAAGACAAGGACACAAAGGTAATGACATCTTTTGTTTGTTTGGCAAAAAGACAAAACCTAGTATGACAGCGATTTGTCAAGTGGTCCCAAAATACACAGCGGTTTCGTTTAGCCATAGAGGTTTGTCAAACAGGTGTAGCGGTTTGAATCTATCTTGGCCTATCCTAAACAAAACTCTGTCCCTTTGTATTCTTGGTGGCGGTTTGGTACAATTCAGTAGCGGTTTGATAATTGTACTGGTGGCGGTTTGACACTAAAGTGATAGCGGTTTGCTTCATTATTGAACGACGTTGTTTCGTCGTGTTTCAGATTTTTCAGTTTCGACCTTCGGTTGTTCGCCGGCATTCTAACTTATACCATTACGATCGCGATCCTTCGTAGATCATCGTAGTGTGTTTCGTTTTGATCGATAATCAAGACTACACTCCGCGAGAAGATTAAAACACACGTTCACTTTTTAAAAAAACTCAACGAAGAAGATGAAGTAGTAGATACATAACGTGCATGTTTTATTTTTTAATATTGTTTAAATTTTTTTATTTTTTTTTCACTTACAACCTTTTTGTTTTCAATAGTTTTAACTTTACCCCTTAGATAGTCAATAGTTCACTATTAGCCCCTAGTTTTTATTCTCTTTCACTTTTAACCTTTCGTTTTCTAAATTTTTCCATATTACACCTTTAGTTTTAAAACTTTTAATTTTAATTTTCTTTCATTTTTTTAATTTTTTACTTTTAGCCTTTTTAATTTTCAAAATTTTATTTTAGTAAACCTTTATTTTTACTCATTTCACCGTTAGTCCTCATTTAATTTTTTTACAATCGTCAATTAATCTCAAGTAATTTAATGTCAATAACGATTTCAATGACATCAAAACCACAACACATCACTTAATCTACTTAAGATCCTTAATTTCATTTCACACATCGAATTTCAATGGAATCTTTGAATTCTAATGCACAAGAGAGAGAGTTGCATCAGTTGCAACAAATGCAACACAAAGCAAAGGAAAGTTGCATGAAATCTTTTCAGCTACTTCATTCATTTCTCCAGGTTCTTTCATACAATAAATTAAAAATCAATGGAGGTTTTGAACGGGCATTTGAGACACTCTTTGAACAAGATGTTCAGACTTTCACATGCTCAATGTTACTTAACTTGGATCAACTAGAAAAGCAACTTGGCAAAGAAGAATTTTAAGAAACTGAATTTATGGATGCTTTTAGAGAACTCAAGACACAGTTTCAGCTGCTCATCAATTTTCAAGACTATTTCAATTATTTTGATGATGGTCCAATGATACGTAAGTACTTTCTAGCATACACTCGAACCGAGGTTCGATAATTCCGTGATACATTGATCCAACACATGGAATCTGTTAAGAAGTCCAGTGATGAAAGAGTACAACTTAAACGAGAGTATGATAGAAGGGTGAATAAAAGACTGATGTAAAAGCAAGAGAGTAAGGTTGATTCGAGTAAAGCATTGGATGACAGTTTATTTGTTACAGCATGCAGTGGGACTAAGTCAGATAAGCATGATACAAGCAACAGTTCAGGGACTTATATCACACATGTTGTGGATGCAATTATCAGACTAGTAAATGACCAAGTGCCATTTGCTGAGGTACAATTGACTGCTCAACATAATGTCCTTGCTAATGAACAACATCATACTGAGCAATCTGAACCCATTTATGACACATGTCTGTTGGAAAAAGTTGATAGCAATACCACTCCTGATTCAACAAATTTGAGTCATAGGGGAGGAGAGATTGACCAGGATGCTGAACA
>BQNB010099901.1:0-24825 GCA_026074375.1 Tanacetum coccineum | reverse complement strand
CTTTGTATACTGTGTAGGTAAAGGATATTCACTAAAGGACAAAAATAAAGCCAAAACCGAGCACGAGACTGGAAAGAGCATGAAAACTAAAAATCAAAGTCAAAGTCAAAAGTCCAAGTCAAAGTCGAAGCCAAAGACGTGTGCATGGACCAACCCGTACCCAAGTTAATAGGCCAAGTCATCCCACTAAGCCTTTTATATAATTAAAGCCCAAAGCCCAATCATTATAACCCGACCCAAGGTCAAAAGCCCATTAGCCAATCCATTACACCATTAGTCCTTAAGGGTTTGCATCGTTAGTCCTTGAGGACTAACACTGCTAGTCCTTATACAATTTCACCGTTATTCCTTATGGATTTACACCATTAGTCCCTGGTTATTACACCATTAGTCTTTAAACAATTACAACATTAATCCTAAACCTAACAAACCCATAACATCGTTACAACTTAAACACATTACCTTTAACCATTACCCGCCAAATCCCCCTGTCACTGTTCATCCCTCTTCCCCAAAAACCCATCACTCTCACCTTTAACCCCACTTCACAAACCAACAAATCCACCTTGGAAATCCTGTGGTGATTCATTGGTTAAATCAATTCAAGGGCTTAGATTGGGTCTAAAGAAACACAACAAGAAGATCAAAGCTTGAGATTCATGGCTTGTAGAAGACTCTCTCATTCTCCTCACAGAAGAAGCAAAAGTCCAAGACCTAGAACATTCTCATTCGTCTATAAATAGTAGCCATTAGGATATCTAGTCTTAAGTAATTTAGAATAGCTTATTTACTATATTTTTCAGCTTATGTTCAGTTTTAACTCAGCTTATTGTACTTTCTTTTTAAGTCTTGTAAAAGTTTTTAAGTATTAATGAAATTTCAAGTTTTATTGCAAAATTATGTTTTTCCTTATGTTAATGAATTAAGATGGTGAAAATGTTCTAATAAGCTCTTTTAATACCTTGTTTAATCTGTTTTCATAAATCATTACAAACTGTTAAGTGTTTAAGTTAAGTAACTCAAAAATGCACTCCTTAAATACCACAACTTATTTTGGAAGAAAAGCCAAACCTAGAAGGGCTTTTATGACCACACTAGCTTATCTATGATAAGCTAGAGCTTATTGATAAGCTCTAAGAGCCATTTAATCCCTTGTTTAAGCAAAGGGTTTTGTAAGTCCTCTTTTTCATTTTATAGCTTATTCAATGTTTGCTTATTGCATTGCTTATTTCTTGCTTATTACTGCTTAATTAGTGCTTATTCTGTCTTTATTTACCTTATTGCATTTAGATAAAAGCTCTTTATAAACTGTAACATCCGGCAATTTTCGGAATTTTAAATGACTATTTTAAACTTTGACTTTTCAGGTCCGGTCTTACTTTTTGACTTTTGATCCTTTATCGTCACATAAAAACGATTACCGCGTAACTAGTAGAATTTTCGGAACATATTTTAAATAATAAATCATATTTATTATTACATCTCTCAAGGGCAACAGTTATTATAAACTTATCTGATGTCTGAAAACTAAAAAGGAAATATATTACTCTTCATAGGTTGATCTTAACAAAAACGATTCTGCTAAACCACGTTTCATTCATTCAGACTCAAAACGCAACTTTTGAAGTAAAACGACATTATCCTGACCAACTTTTTAGTTTTGACGAGAACACGGAAACAGTCAGAAGTGACTGAAATTGCCCCCGCAAGATTTTATCAAACACAAAAATAATTAAATAACATTTATTATCACGTTTTAATTAAATGAAATATTTAATAAAATTTTTTAAATCTTTACATTTACGTAATGTTTATTTAAAGACTGCGAATATTCGAGCTTAAATCCATTTTTATTTCGGACGATGCGAAACCGGATCACAAAATGAATAACAAATATTTTTATTAAAAGTGCTTATAAAATATTTATGAAATATTATCAAGCGAATACTCATTTATTTCAGAAAAATAATTCGAACCAACACTGGCGCATAGTTTTCGCCCCCCCCCCCACCCCCCCCCGATCTCTCACCCGCTCCACCCGCGGAGTCCGAATCGGTTTCGTCGAATCCATTCAACTGAGTATCTCACCGTGTTTTTTACTTCAAAACTATAATAAAAGACAAGTTAACTACTTTAGACCCCTTAAACTATGTTAACTTGCCAACGTTGACACTAACGTTTCTGATATATTATTAAATTGTAATATATACTCTTTCAATTTCCTCCTCTAAAACATACACACACACATAAATACGTATACACTCACTCCCTCGATCTCTCTCCCCCTTCTCTCCCATTATATCCATTATATCCGGCCGGCCACGGTCACCACCGCCGGAAAACTTTTCCGGCGACCCTTTCTGGCGAACTCCAAATATACTCCTCATCAATGGATCTATCCGATCCCCCATGTCACTTTCCCCCACTCGCGACTCCCCACCACCACTGCCACCGCCACCCCGCTGCCACCCCACGACAGCCCACACCCATCACCACACCACAACCATCATCACCCTCATCACATCGTCATAATCACCATACCAAAAAGGGTGCGTTCGTCGTGGGTCAGCCGTGAACCACCGCAAGGGTGCGTTGGTTTCGTTTATAGCACAGCAAGGGTGCGCTGGTGTTATAGATAAATACGAAGGGCGCGTTTGGTTGAAGACGCCAACCAAGGGTGCGTTGGATATGGGTTAAGCACCGAGTAGGGTGCGTTTGATGTTATAAAAACCCACACAGGGTGCGTCTTGGAGGGGACAGCCGGGGAGGGCCCTTTGGTTTTGTGGTTTTAAGCATCGAAAGGGTGCGTGCGGCTTTATATACATGTTAGGGTGCGGTGGGGTTTAGCTTAAAACAGCCAGGGGGGCGTTTGGAGTTGTTATATTCGAATATGGGTGCGCTTGGTTTTGTTATGCACCAAAGGTGCGGCTGGTTTCATCAGCCGAGGGTGCGCTTGGTCTTGTTCTCAACCCATTTAAGGTGTGTTTGGTTTACGGGATAACAGCCCAAGGGGCGTTTGGTTTTGTGGTTTTAAGCACCGAGTAGGGTGCGTTTGATGTTATAAAAACCCACACATGGTGCGTCTTGGAGGGGACAGCCGGGGAGGGGCATTTGGGTTGTTGTGTTAGTCAACCCGAAAGGGTGCGTTTAGTAGTTAAAACCACCAGCAGGGTGTGTTTGGTTCGGACCACTAGGGCACGTTTAGTTTTGTGGTTATATCGCCGTATAGGCTGCGTTTGATTTTAGAAAAAAAAACTGTTAGGGTTGTTTACGGGTTTAAAGGGGTGCTCGTTTGGTTGTTATGCCGCAGCAAGGGCTGTGCTTGGGTTGTCGGGTTTGGTTTGCAACAACAAGGGTGCGTTTGGTATAACAAGGTATACACAAAGGGTGTGTCTTAATTTATATAAATCAAATAAATCATAAGACTTTATAAATATAAAACCGGATTAAATGGTGGTTAATGGTTAAATAAATGTGTCATATTATTTAGTCTCGCCTAATTATATGTAGCGATCACTCAAGTAAATTGCGACACGAATAGATTGAAAAAGGATTAAGTTATATAAATTGTAAGATTTTTAATTTGTAATATTTCAATAACCGGATAAACAAACGGAAACTATACTTTTCAAATGGGATAACTATTTTAGCAAACCGTCAAGGAAACAATATACTAGATTATAGAATATTATTTTATATTTTATAATGGTCAACTGGGAATTAACATCATAACCTTTGTAAAAGCTTTAAAAACATAATGTACATGATTTATAACTTTAAACGTGCGTTTATTTTTATAAAGAGACGTTCTATTAAATCATTTGGGGATATCCGGGCGTGTGTCGAATTATTTAGTTTCATTTATTTTTATCATCTTTCTTATATAATACTTGGAAAGTATTATATAATTCAACCATTTTATTTTAATTGTCACCTTTTAGAGGTAACACATGACGCGTATTATATACGCTTCGAGTTATTCTTTGGGTTGTGTATCTTGTTATATAATTCACGGTATGAATTATATACTCGGTTATTTTTCATTATGTAATACATACGGAATGTATTACACACCTTACGTTTACTTTTTGGATCTATTTATTTAACCAACCAAAACAATTACAACCTTAAATCTAAATCTTTTATCAACGTGTCGTGTTGACATAATCATTCATCGGAAAACCCAAACGCATTATCCTAAGCTAGTGGGACTTAGCTGTTTGAGATAAGTTCCTACTCTCGGCCGACCTTTCCGGTACTTACCGTACTCGGCGTGTGGCATAATTAAATGCCTATTCGGCAAATCGTTCTTCATCATCGATGTGAGTTTATAGCCCCTCTTTTACTGTTTTACATTTACTTTACAAATCTCGGGGGAGAATACATGCTCAATACAACTTGTTTACATATTCGTTTACAATATCTTTTTACATACTATTCTACACACTTGGTTTACATACTTGATTTTGCAATTTATTACAAACTTGGTTTCATACTTTGTCACATACTCATTTGCATACATGTTTACGAAATTGTTTACATACTCATTTCGAACTCAACTACTTGATTTATATCACACTCTTTTCTACTTATGGATTTAAGTACTCAAAGCTATTTACGATACAATGGTTACTTTTACTTGACACAAAAGTACTTTTGTGTAGATTTCCCTTTTACGAGGTTGCCTAAGTACTCTATTGCCATGAAGTCCCCCTATCATGAACCGTTTAATTTCTTGACCGGAGGACCGGTTGAGGGAGCGCGAATGCTGTGAATAGATCTATTGGGAATGAACTCCCCCGTCCGGGTAGATAACAACAGCACGACATAGCACACGAGAACAAACATGTACAAAGAAACGACGCAAACCTTTGAAGGAAAATAGTGGCTAGGCAATGCACCTGACCGGGGCACTAACTTATACAACGACTTAAGTTTCAGGTGTCCATGAGCTTAGGCAACAGTAGATATTAATTATGTGGTACTGTATTTGTTATAGTAGACCCATACATTTTGGAAAATCAACGATTTCACTGTCCATACTACTTATTGAACATTACTAATTTCTGAACACTTTTCATTATATTGCGGCGAAGCAATAAACACTAAACTCTTTCGGTTCTATATTTAATCTTATATTTTTGTAAATATAAATGTAAATGTTGGATTCCAACATTTACATTTATATTTACAAAACTCTATGAACTCACCAACTTTAATGTTGACACTTTTAAGCATGTTTTTCTCAGGTGAATTAGATGCTTGGCTTACTTGATGTGCTATGGAGTCTAATATTGACAAGATTTTATTTATGGATTTCTACTTACATACAAATGATCAAATCTCGTTGGGTTATTTTCAAGCTTTTCATTGTGATGCAATTATGAGACAAATGTTATATCAATTTCAAAGAAATCAACGAGATTACTTTTCAAACGACACATTTAGAGGTCGTTCTCTTGTATCTTGTGCTATTGTATTCTGAAGTAACGCTCCCTGACATATTTCCGCTGCGACACATTTTTGGGGGTGTTACACAAACTGTTTTTAATTCTTTCAAGGTTTTAGTTAAAACTGTTTAAGATGATCAAAAAAAATATGCATAATAGTTTAGCTTTTACCTAAGTGCTTATTTACTTGAAATATTTGTTAATTTGTCCTTTATTAACACTGTGCTCAATCTGTTTTAGCTTTTTATAGCTTATTTCAAACTGTTTTAAGCTTAAATATGTTTTTTAAGTTTCTTAAGGGGTGTTTGGCACTAGCAGTATTAACTCATGTTAATACTGCTTGAGTGTCGTTTGACCTTTAAGTCAAATTTGAAAAGCTCAAATTAAGCCTATAAGTCAGTTTAGATAAGTTTTCAAAGTTTAAAATAATTGTTTAAGGTATTGTCTTTCATTGGTTTGAATCTGTGGGTTTTTAGCTTTATAGTTTAGCTTATTTGCTTAGATCTTGATTAGAAGCTTTTAGGTGAACATTTTATGCTTGTTTATGGTTAAAATGCAGTAGAATAGATTTGTTAAAAGTATGCATTTGTCATTTGAGTTTTTAGTATAAATCTGTCAAAGTTTCCGTTCAATTTTAAAAGCTTTTGATCCACTTTTCAATCTTGATTTTAGGTTAGTTAAAACAAGTTTTAAGGTTTGATTTTTAGAGCACAAGCTCTTTGTAGTCTATGCTTGTGCTATTTAAGCATATTTTGAGGTTTAGAGCTTATTTAAATGTCTGAATTTTTGGCTGCAAAAGCCATTTTGTCATTTTTAAAACCTTTGAAAAAACCAAAAACATAGTGTAAACAGCCTTTTTCAAAAGCCTTTTTTCTAGCTTATAAGTTATTCAAAATGCTTATTTTTGGTTTATTCTGGTAGTTTATAGGACTAGCTTAATCTGTTTTTAGGTTTTAGACTTTAGATTATTGATTTTGTAGCTTAAAAATTAGCCTAAAAGCACCATATTAGGCTGTTTTGTTCTCAGCTTTAGCAAAAAGCTAAGTTGAATATCTGAGCCTATGGCTTATTGGATTTGCTTAACTTTTGTTTAGATTTGCTCATTAGGTTAGGTTTAAGACACTTGTAGCTTATTTGCACATTTGAGTTTAGTACAAAAGCCCTTGAGTTTTTATCTATCTGTCTTATTGCTTTCAATGCTTTTCAACTTATTTAGTTAGCTTAATTCTAGTTATTAGTTATTATTAGGGGTAGCTTTAGGTCTGTTTCAACTTATTTGTTTTCTCATTTGCTTATTGAGTCCCCAAATAGCTTAATAGTTTAGGCTTAAAGCCTTTTTAGCTTTTATGCAAATCTGTCACCTATAGTTTGCTTATTTCTAGCTTATTTTCAAGTTTTATAAAAAGTTCCTTTTTTAAAGTTTTCCATTTTTGCTTATTTTATAACTTTTTAAAAATCGTAAAACCAAAAAAAATATGTTTTTATAAAAAGTGGAAGCCGGGCCAAGGGGTCGAAACCTGTAGACAATCCCACTTTCACACACCAACACCTTAACAACACCACACACTACCGTCCGCGCCCTTAGGTCTTTTCTGTTAGACCTTGGGGCCAGTTGGTATATAAGGGGTGTTTACCCTTTTAAGCTTTCAGACTTTAGGGCTTATTTACAGCTTATTAAGATAAGCTGGTAGTTCCATTTTATTTTTCATATGATTAGTATTGTCTTGAGTACTTTTCCTGAATTTTTAGAATTTTCCAAGTTAGTTTAATATTTTTAATAATATTTTTAGATTAAATTAGTTTTTAATTCATAATAAAAAATATAAAAGTCAAAAAAATATAATTCTTTTTTCTAAAATTTTCTTTTATCAATTAGGACTTTTAAAAATTAAATTTGATTTTGTAGGGTTTAAATTTGATAATTTAGGTTTTAAAGCTCGGGTTTTGATTCCCGTTATCATTTTAATGTTTTTAAATTCGTAATAGCTTTCGTTTTAGTTTAACTTGCCCTTTAATTGCTTTTTCCCGTAGAAATAGAAAACCAAATTCAAATCTTGATTATTCAAACACGCGATCATGAACTTAACCTCGATTTTCAATTCACGCCTCGTCGGGAAACGACCGGGAAGGTTTTGGATTTTACTTTGGATAAAAGTAATCTTCTAGAAGCCTTACGGAATACTTACTCTCTCTTCTTAATTAATATTTTGATTTTAATTATATATATGTATATTAAGTTATATATACAAGTGTAATTAAGTTTCAAATAACTCCCACACCTACGTACGCGCGCCCAGGGGGGGTGCCGATTTCAGGGCGAAAACGAGTTTGAAGCTTCCGAACTAGTGCGAGCCCGCCCGCCCGACCTACGGACACGAAAGCTCCCCTATGCGGGTATCTTTTTACTTCCGTGATTTTTTAGGCAAGTTTGTCAGGTCCGGCTATACAACAGCTTTGTACGTTGTACCCTGGGAAACAGACGACGAATCTGTTTTAAGGGAATCGTGTTAAACATCGTGTTAAACACGAGCCTCGTACCATGACCTTTTACTACTTTATTTTAATTATCGTTCATAGTGTCTGTCTTCTGCTTCTACCCCATTCTGTCTGTTATTTAAATTTCTGTATTTTATCAAGCATAATCTTGTTTCGCCATCTTGTGACTTTGTCATCTTGTGATCTTGTGACTTCTGGACCGACATGCTCATACCATTCTTGATTTGTTGACTTGGAAAGCTTTAATGTTGCATCTTTCTTGAAATTCTTTAACTTTAACACTTCGTCACTTCGAGAAAGACGTTCGGTATCAGAGTGACGGAAACTTCTTTGAAATTCTTTGACTTTAATACTTCGTCACTTCAAGAAAGACGTACGGTATCAGAGTAGCGGGAAGTCTTAAAACAGGTACTGTGAGCTTCATGATTGTCTTTATGTTTGTCTGTCGGTGTAAATGAGCAAGTGGGTTATAATCTTGTGATCACTGGAATCAGGTACCTTCATCGCCATCTTTAAGGTATCATGCAATAAAACAGTTAGCAATAAAAACGGTACGAAAATGGCTTGTCATTCGTACCGGGTTTGGTTGAGTAAACCATGCGAATCCGTGAGGATCGACCTGATTAGGTAGATTCAATTTAAAAGAATCTCCGTGACACAAGTTCTAGTTGAAGTATCGAATCTTTTTCTAACATATTTGCATTAGATTTATTTGAATTCAATCAAACCAGCATGTTCACATTATCGGCAACGTCTCAAAAAGGAAGAAGGAAGAAGAGAAGGCAAAAAGAGGAAGGCAAAAGGCAAAGAGAAAGAGCGACGAGGAGGAAAGAAAAAACAGAGAGCAAAAGAAGTTACAAAGAAACGAAAAGTAAGAGAGTCAAACAAAAAAAGAATCCTCAAAGAAAGAAGATCTAAAAAAAAAAAGAGAGAGAAAGAGAAAAGAGAAGACAAAGAGAAATAAAAAGAAAAAGTAGAAAAAAGGAAAGAAAGAGTAAAGAAAGAAAAAAAAAAGCTAAAAAGAAAAGAAAAGTAAGATTGTGAAAAAGAAAATCATAACCTGAGGCACCCTCCTCCCCCCCGCTCCCCGCTCCACGTCACACCCTCCTCTCAAAGATGAACCATGATTTACTCTCTCACTGATTTGAACACGACAAATCAATTTGAAACTCGAATCCCAAACACAGCGCATAATCTAATAGGTCACACTACTCACAATCTGCCAACGTCAGCGAATACCCAAGACGCTCTAACGGTGATAACATCACTTGCTAAAGTGTTTTGTACACATCGAGAGTTGTTAATCATTTCAAAATTCATCATCTATCGTCAATTCCATATCCTGCCGAACAAGTTTGATTCTTATTGAATAGCAACCATCGTTATTCTTCCAGCTGTCACAAGTTTTATTCATAAAGAATCGCACAAGTTACCTACCATGAGCATGTTTGATGTTGGCTTCAAGCAGGGATTTCCATCTTCATAGAATGCAATTCACTCTGATGTTCTGGCACAATCCATGGAATAATTGCGTAGGAACTCTTAATATATTCTTGTAATTCACCTTGTGTGACTTAGCAAGCAGAATTTGACAAGTGTCCTAATGAAATTTATGATGATCACTTTTGTGCTCTAGACTCAATAGTGCAACTTTGATTTTAGTGATCGGAGGCTGGAGCAGGATGCACCTTTTCAATACGAACTAACCCGGAGTGAGAAAGTCGATAGAAATGCGTGTAACTTTCTCCCGTGAGAAATGAAACAAAGTCCTTTGAAAGACCTGAGTGGCTAGGGAGTGTATGTGCATAGTGTCACAGGTCCATGACAGACTTCATGTCAGACAACAGCTTAGTGATTACGACAGTTTATGTATTGACTCCGTTTCTGCCTAAATGTATGGAGGGCTTCTTTCTTTACACCTTATCCTTACATTTCTTTTCATTCTTCAAACCCCATTTCATGCTTACCGAACTTCATAACTAACACCCATTGTTTGGGTTTGTTCCAGTGTTATTTTCCATCTCAGGTCGGCTTCATTCCCTTTTCGCGTCACTTTTTCTCCTTTTATCATACCTAAGGACTTCTACACTAACTAGTGGATATCCCTGGGTAGATCCCTCCGGTTCTGGCTGGATCATGGGATTTGAATACCTATGCCTAACCACCTTATATCTCCATAAATTTAAGAACATGGCCGGTCTTTTGGGTATTCCATCACAATCCTTCAAAACCATTGAAAATTCAATCAAAGTGTTTGATATAAATATAAAAAAAGATTTACAACGTTGAGAGTTTTTTCATTATCACTAAAAGCTCATCTCCCCCTAACATGTGCATCGAATCGTAGTTCAATGCTAAGTGTAGATTATTAATGAATCCATTTTAATGATCCAATTTCGATACACGTTAGATTTAGTTTAATCACATTTTCTCCCCTTATCCCAAATGTTAATCCCTTGATATTTTGGATATCAATTAATTAAACGTCCAGGGATAAAATGTTACAGAATAACTTATAGGACCATTAAAATGCTCCCCCTCAAAATATGAGGATAATGATATAGTGTCGAGTACGAAATATGTTGAAAGATTTGAATTTGTGAAAATTCCTTGAAAAATCTCGTACTCGAAGCGACTACTTAACCTAAGTCATTTATACTTCTATATACAAAGTCACATGTTTATTATATACGAAGATTTGACCTGAATGATGAGAACATCATATGATGAAATTCATATGGTCCTTTGTAGCCGCCGTAGGTCTCCTTCGTACAATCTCCCACCAACGAACTTTTCCAAGCTCCTCATTAACCTTCTTTCTTTCAAGAGGTTGTCAATCTGATCTTTCTACTGTCCCAAGCACTCTTACAAGCGTTGCTTCACGTTCTTTCCAAGTTATGAAAGTCTTTGCATCAAACCGCTTCGAGGGTAAAATATGATTCAGATCCATATGTACTTGAGCTTGTGTGGTTGGTGTTGATGTTTTTTTGTCTAGCTTCCTCCCCCCTAAACATCAATCCTTTCTTAGTAGATTAAATTTTATCTTGCAAACACACGCATCAAGCATCTTGATTATTAAAGCCCAGATATCCAAAGTAACACAATTAACCCTTCAAGAACGTGGATACCGCAACACGCAAAGCAATTAAGTCCGGATAGCGCATTCTCTCTTCATGAAGTTATGATATAAATTGTAACACCAAAGTCAACTAAGTCCCAGATGTCACAATTATTCCCTCTTAAGTAGTCAAAATGATAACACCTAAGTCAACTAATTCCCAAATGTAACTCATTCTTTTTGTAGAAAACTAACTAACTTAAGGAAATCATCATACCGTATGTGTACCTCTTTTATTCAAATACTTCGATTCTTTTAAGAATAATCTTATGGATTACCGTTTTGAGGAATGCATTAACTCTGAATCAGAAAGAACCTTAATCACGTTAAATAATTACTACTCCCAACAACTTCCCCTGGGGACTCAAATGATTGCATACAGGTACTGACGAGATGTCTCTTCCACCCATGGTGATTGAAATATGCACCGAAAGATTCAAAACAGCCTAAAATCAAAAAACAACCTCAAAAGACAAAAGAAGCTAACCTCAAAAAGAAGGCCAAGGACACTATCAAGTATACATCTACTCCTTCCCCTTGCTGGTTTTCGACATTCGAATCAGCAAAAGCTCTATACGCTACATATCCGAGATCGTGTTGGCGAGAAGTATAAGGCTAAATCTAGTCCGTGGAATTCAATTTCAACTTTTAAAAAACTATGAAAGATTTCCAAGGATTCTTAAGTCTTATTACAAAACTATAGGTTGGCAATATTGATCGAAATGTAGTTTAAGGCCTGAATTCACTAATCTCAAATTGCAAGATAAGTCCATAAAGATTAAACAAATAACTCTAAAGCCTCTTGAAGTTAATTATAACTTAACTCCCCTTGAAATTATTATCCGTCATTATCCAAAACATTATCCATTATTTCATGTCTTATTTTGAAATACTATTTTAAAAGTTGTTTTTGATGACCACTTTCTCGATTCCTCCATTCTTCCCCCTCAAATAATGACCCGTTTTCTATTTAAAGAGCGGGGGGGGTGTGGTCTTTGTTTACGTGGTCGAATTGTACTTTGAAAAATCATTTTTTGATTACTGAAAACACTGTATTCTTATGAAGACAACTTTTTACCAATAAAAATAAGATTTCTCTTTATTTAACACTAATCGCAACTGACACGTAAACTGATGGAAATATAGGAAGCACGGGTTTGGTTGCAGTAAACACAAGCCATTTGCATGGCATAAAGTTGACCATGCACCGCGAATAAATTCCTGTTGAGAGGTCCATTTTTATTTGAAATACTTGCCTTTAAGATGATGACAGAGTTGCTATCTGAAATAATAGCAAGTCCCATTTGGCAATGTTTTAAAACATTTGAAACTTCGCTTCTCGAACTTCATTTACATCCTCGTATCATTATTGAATGACATTTCTATGACCAGCGTAAATGTTAACGATTTTCATAAGACATGTCATTTTTAAACCTATTTTTATATTTTCTCAATTTTTTAAATTTTTTCTTTGGTTTTTTAAATTTTATAATTTTTGTATTTGTTTTTATAATAATTTTGAAAAATGACAAATGTTTTTGGTTTTTATTATCGTTTTTAAGATATATTCCATAATGATACAAGATATTTGAATAGGTACCACTACTATTCATCAACTTCATCTGCCAATTGTTTCAGAGTCTCTGGCGTAAAACTTTGCATTCCCAGCTTGTTGATCAGAAATTCAATTCTTTTCGCCAAGAGCTTTAGTGAAGATGCTGCCCATTGCATACTACCGTATTGACAAAGTAAGATTCGATCACCTCCATTCGATAACATGCTCCATGAATAAAGTGGAAAATCTGTTGTCTATAATGCCTTGGATCGGGAATGTTGAACGTAGTTGCAGCCCTAAGGCAATAGCGCTTTTGTTATCACAGTACATTGGACTGTTTATTGAATATCCAAAGCCAAGATCGGTAAAAGCTAGCATCTAATATCCAAAGAATTTGAGCAGCAACAATCCAGCCAAAGCAATATATCACTTACATACTGGATAGCGCAGCACTTTCTGCTTTTAGAACTCCAGCTAACAAGTCCTATCACCCAAAAGGTTACATACTACCAGAAGTGCTACGGCGTGTATCTTGACAACCATCATGATCCGCATCTGCAAATGCTGTTAGTCGGCAAAAGAAGATTCCTTCGGATACTATAACCCGATGTACGTTCCTTTTAGAAACCGGAAATCCTTTTTAACCGCATATAAAGTGCTTTTCGGTAGCCGAGTCCAGATACCGGGGACAAAACATGCATATACAAATTATAGGTCAGGTCGACTGGCTGTAGAGATAAAGGAGTGCCATAATACCACGATAGTGTGACGGATCTACGCTATTCCCTCTTTATCCTCATACCAGTTTGAATTTTTCTCCAATCAGTAGGAGTATCCACTTGTCACAAGAGTCAAAACCAGTATTTCTTTAAAGGATTCAAGGGCATATTTTGACCGGTTAATAAAGATGCCTCTAGGACTTTGAGAAATCTGTAATCCTAAGAAAAATAAGATTTTGCCCATCATTGACATCTTAAATTTTGAACACATGATTTTAGAAAATAGATCACAAAGTTTAGGTGTAGATGCAGCAAAGATAATATCATAGGATGAACAATGTAGGATCCATTAAGCCTTTGGAGAAGTCTTGGGATATCAAGAACGAAGACAACATATCATACCACGCGCGTGGAGCTTGTTTCAACCCATAAAGAGCTTTCTTTAGCTTATACAAGTTATTGGGGTTATCTTTACCCACGAACCTATCCGGCTGGCTAACATAAACCTCTTCCCGCATATTACCAGTCAAAAAATACAGTCTTACACATCCATTTGGTATACGACCATGTTCATATGAGTAGCAAACGCAAGAAAAATCCTTATAGCCTCTAATCTCGCAACCGGAGCAAAACACTCTTCAAAATTGATTCCCTCCTCTTGACAGTAACCACGGGCTACTAATCGAGCTTTGTTCTTTAAAATTCCTCCCAGTTCGTCTAGTTTCACTTTGTAGATCCACTTCAAAGTAATCACCATAACTTTGTCTGGTCGGGGTACGAGCTCCCATACTTCAAGTCGTTCGAACTCATTAAGTTCTTCTTGCATTGCTTCAATCCAACAGGCTTGAGTCAAAGCATCTTTATAATACGTCTTGGGTTTCAACAACATGAGAAAGCATCGTAAGTAAATAGAAAAGAGTTACTCATGTAATAGCAGCCGAGTGCAAACTGGTCTAGCGAGTTCACCGATTATGTTTTCAAGTGGATGATCCTAGTCCCATTTGCTATTGTGTTCAGAAATTTGTTGATCAGGGTGCACAATTGTATGAATAGACCCCGATGCTAGAGTATTGATCAAAGGGATTCTAGAATTTGGAACACGAAAAGTACGAATCCTTACCCATATGTGCAACTTCATTCATGATTATTCTTCTTCAACATCATTCAGAATGACGGGAGGTTGGATTCAGTGTTGTTTGAGATTACTGGAGATGGTGCATCTTGGTCAATGTAGTTGATGAAGGTGAACCGGTTGAGTCAGCATGAAAACTGGAGCATTACTTCATTTAATTGGTAGCAACAACTTCAGAGCTGGATGATTCAACACTAGGTGAAGATTGAGAAATTCATCGAACAACGGTTAAACAGCATATCCCAGTCAGTTCGCGAAGGTGGTAACAAAACGGTGTTTGAAGGTTTAGGGTTTGGCAGATCCAGAACTGATTGTTGCACGGAGTCATTTCCTGAAGTGCGTCCTGAACTTCGTGTTCAGAACCTTGCAGTCAGCTCATCAAAGTCAACGTGAATGGTTGTCAAATTATCGTTTGGTACGTCTGTTTGTAACTTGCCCAAGTTTTCAACGCTATCATTCTTGGGTACAGAGTGCAACCAAACCACCTGAAATACGAAAGTAGGAGGTTTGGTTGTGGCAAAACTCGTAATGGGTGTTTTGAATAAAACGTGTCGACACAAAGCGTAACAGGATCGATTTTGGTTATAACAGGACGTAGCAACCGCTTTGGCCCATAGTAAATAAAGGACTTTTGCATAAATTAACATAGTGCGGGCTGCTTCAATAGCGTACGATTTCGTCTTTTAAACTACAAAACCGTTTTGCTGTAGAGAAGGCGGGCAAACAGATGTTTCATGGAGATGCCAACCCTTCTCAAATATTTCACGCAATGTCCTGATTAACAAACTCAGTTCCATTATTTGTTCTGATACAAGCAGACGGTTACCTTAAGTCGTACTTGGGATCATCTTCAAAAAATTGATAATAAAAGCTAGAGCTTCATCTTTTGATCGCAAGCATTTTACCCATGTAAATCGAGAGTAATCGTCGACAATAACAAGGATGTACTTCTTTCCATACGCATTGGTCCACACAGATCCATGTGCAACAGATAGAGTTTTTCTTGATTGGTGTCCTCAGATTTGGGTTTGTGGGGTTTCTTCGTGCTCTTGCCTAATGCACATGCATAACATAAATGGTCCTTTTCAAACTTGAGCTTAGGGAGACCTCGAACAAGACCTTGTCTGGCAAGATGATTAATCGCTCCGAAGTTCAAATAAAAGAACGACGATACCAGATTACCAAGACTTGGTTTTAGAGGGCCTTTAACAAGAGACAAAATAGGAAAGGACGCCATCATAGTCCAAGAGAGAGTGTATAAAGATTGTCCCCTTGAGATCCAGTTAATAAATCAACACCTTCTAGATTGTGAATGTAGCAGGTGTGTTGACGAAACGCAACTTCAAGGTTGGAATCACAAAATTGTCCTAAACAGAAATAATTTAGGCCCAAGTCCTTCAACGTATAAACCCTGATATTGTAACACTTCCCAATCTGATAAATCTCCATAACCCATAATCTTTTCAACATGATCATTACCGAATTTACTGTACCCAAGAACTTATTGACAGAAATTGGTGAGCTGGGACAATTCTCCGGTCATAACTCTTTGAGCAGACAGAGTCAAATACCAGAGGACAATTTGGACGACCCTGCATTCGCATCAAGTACGAGGAAGATGGAACATTGGAAACTATGGATCCCCAGGATTGTCTGGGTTCCGAATTGTTAGCAGTTACAGATTTAATAACCTTATAATTGTTAACAGGAACACTAGTTTTAGACTTCCTAGGTTTCCTTAAGTAAACCAATGTGACGACAGGTTTAGGTGTTTTATTATCTAGAGCAGATGATTTCCTAAGTGGCACTTCAGTAGTTGTGGTAATCCTAGTTAAAGGGGCACGCATTTCCTACTATAGTGAAGGGTCAACCATAGGTCTCCAGATATATCCAATATTGGGTAACCCCTTATCCTTTTGGTTTCCAAACTTTTCACTTGAATTTTTTCCTTAACTGATCGACATTTAGCACGAGCATTCACAATTGTTGAGAAAATCAAGAACACACAAATCATGATTATCAAAAGCATGCAACAACCCATTACACATAACACATTTAAGTTCAAGATACCGCATTAAGCTTGGAATGCTGCACATTAGCAGTTCCTTTAGGTGCAAAACATAGTCTTTTCTTTATTTTTCAAACTAGATTTAACTTTCCTAGGGTGGGCTTCTACTTTATTCTTCAGAGTACTACTTGGTGTTTGCTGAATCTTATCTTTCTTTGTATTGCCTGAAGGCTGTGATCCGCTAGCACTAGTAGACTGTTTTACTCCTGTAGAAGACAACATAGGTTTGTTAGAAGCTAGGTTTGAGGTATGGGCTATTTTTGTGTTTCTTGAGGATGTGACGGGCTCAGTGAATCTAACTCTTTTGACTTTGTTCATCGGGGTCACAGCCACTAATTGTTCTCCAGAACTGTTGATACTAGGACAGGTTTTACTGATTTTAGAAAGCATCTCCTGAATTAGTTTAGTATACTTACAGGCAGATTCTAAGAGTGGATCTAAGGGATAATTAGCTTTAATATGATCGACTAGATCCCTAAGAACTGCGGCTTCTTCCTGAGAATGCTTAATATAGGCAGAGTGAGCTGTCCTTTTATTCAACAATTTGGGGGTTATTGGTTCCACATTAACTTGATGCAACTCTGGATCACTAGGGTGGTTTGAAACATTATTGTCAACTAGGGCTTTTCCTTTAAGTTTCCTTAATTCATCCTTAAGTGCTGTTATTGCCAAAGCCTTTTCCTGAAGACTAGCATTTAAATCAGAAATTTCCGCAGACTTTATATTGACTTGATTAATTAAATCATCACATTGTTCTTTTGATCGAATACGTGCTGGTTTAATCGAGTCATAAAGTTGCTTATAGGTCTGTTTCAAATGCTCATTCTCAGCAATAAGCTTTGTCACCCTATGATCCAATTCAATATTAATGGTTTCAATCTCTTCGAAGTCCTGTTTGATCTTATCCTTATCCATTTTTCCACTTAGAGATTTAATTCTCTCTTTCAACTTCTTAATTACCGTGTCTTTCTCTTAGGACTGAGCTTTCAATTCATTTAATTCAAACAATTGATCAAAACTTGGAACACTTTGATTTGAAATAGAATTTTCCCTTTGAAAAATTTCCTGTTTAAGTTGAGTGTCAACTTCTAAAGAGATGCAATGTTTTTCAAGAATGGTAAAACTTTTGAACAGTTTATCGTAAGTTTCCCTTTTAACAAAATCCATTTGAAGCTCAGTCTTAAGTTTGAGACACTTTTGACATTCATGCATATTCACAGAATCATTCTCCACAGAAGGATTAACAAGTAAGTTCACAATATCTTTGCTCATCACTTGTTCCAAGAGTCGTTCATTTTTGTTCAAAACTTGATTCATCTTAACTTCAAATGTTTTTGACTCAATACGATGTTGTTCCACAGCCTGTTCCATTTGATAGAAGACATTTTGGACTTCAGAAAGTTCATCAACCAAATGTTGGTTGAATGTACTAAATAAGTCCTTCAGAGCTTTTACAAATGGAATTATTTCATCCCTAAAACAAGCTTTTGTATGTTCGAAACCCCACGAACCCTCAGTGATAGCTGTGGGTGTGGTCCTTTCTTTGACTACCACATCAAAGTTAGCAAGATGGTATTTAAGTTTTTTCAAACTCGTGTTAACCATGCTGACTTTAGGAAGTTCTTTTGGAACCTCAACATTGGTGGGTCTAATAGAAAGTGTGGGTTCTGAAGAATTCACAGAATTCTCTGAGACCAAAAGGCTTTTGCTGTAGCGTTAAACAGATAATTCAGTTTGGTGGAACCAAATTGTGTTTGAAAATCTTTATAAAAGTTGAGTTAAGAGCAGATAATCTTTGGGTGTGGTATCTATGTGCTTTTTCTTTTCTAACATCATATTTTCCTTTTGTTTTAAAAGCATTTTGGACGACTTTCCTTCAGCAAAGTGGCTAAGGTCTCTTCTGAGTCCAGGTATCACAAAGGATTAGTTTGAACAATAATATCACCAACATATAGCTTTGGTTTCGACTGCTGAGCTTTCTGCAGATATTAAGGGATTTTGAAAACCTAGAGCTTGTTTAGTGGTATTCTATAGAATAATGACGGTTTCGTTAACATGTGAATATTTTGTGAGATTGATCTCTTTTAAAAACAATATTATCTAGTTGTTGATCTGCTTTTTAGAGTATTTTCTCTATCAATGAGTCCTAGATTCTTTCTTTCTTAAAATAATTTTTTAGAAGATAACCGTTTGTTAATAAAGATTCCTATTTCTTTTTAAATGTTACTGAAAGAGTTTGTTTAAGAAGATCAATCTCTACAGACTGTGCACATGTGTCTGAAATGTTATCCTTACTCCTTAAGTCAACATTTTGTCCTTCTTTCAAAACTTTAACTTGTTCTTATTTCTTTTAAAGATCAGCTGTTAGGTTATCTTTTGGCACTTTTATTTTCTATTAGTCTTGGTACAATTAAGCACTTGGGGTTTTAAGTTGTTCAATCACAGATAATAATCAAATATCTTATTGTGCCAGTGGAGTTAACTTTATGGAACAGTTGCTTGTTGTGATTTTAAATCACATATGAGAGAATAAGGCATGTTTTTGCTATCAATGGTTATTTTAGTTTCTGAATGATTCCCACAAAACATTTGGCTGTTTTGAGGAAGACGTCATCATCTGCACAGCTTGTTACACATCTTTTATTCATATTATCATGATTGTGTACCTCAACAAGAGCATTGAACCATAATGAGTATTAATTCGCCCTTGTGAGCAACTTTGGCAGAGTTGTGTTCATCCACAATCAGGTGTCATATGCATCCAAATCATCAGCTTGATAAGTAACATTGTGAGTAAAGACCTTGTCGGATGTGCTTTGCATTCAAGAATATCTGGATCCGCCAAAAAAGCTAGTTCACTCCCATTTAGAATTTCGACCATGTGCTTGAGCTATCATGTACCAGCTAACACCTTTCTCCTTAAAACCACAAATCCCATCCCTTTTCTTGTGGTTTGGTCTCAGACTGTCTGACATGTTACCTTACCCTTTGCAGTTTGTAGAAACCGTCCTCTGTTTTCCAGGAATTGCTTCCCACTTGATCCTGGGACGGTGAGTCCTTGAAGTACCCGCAGCAAAAGAAGAAGTTTTTCTCACCCTGAATTGGTTGTAGTGTCACTCTTCATTATTGATGGTAGCTTATTGCTAAGGTTAGACGTGTTTCTCAGTGATTATTGATAGTGGGATAAGGGACGGTGACAACTGCAGTCAAAAACTGAAATCATGTGATTGATAGGCTCAATGGGATCAATTACTTTTCTGGAACAAATAGAAAAAATCGCGACACAGAGGTCTTGTTGGGAAAATTTAGATTGTTGGTTTTAGTTCTGGGGAGGATATTCCAATTGAGGTCATGAGATTGATGATGGAGAATAAACGTTGTGGGTGAATTGATGATTGAAAATATTTAAATGGATAAGTTACTGAAGAGGTGTTGATGATTGTGTGTTGAGTATTTTGAGGACTGATAAGGTGAACCCATACTGTGGAGATGGTATGATGTTGAAGTGGTGGTTGAAGTTGATGTCGTTTTGGTAAGTGTGTTGTGAGTTTTTTGATAATGTGACTGTTGTTCTTTGCGTAGATGTCTAAACTAAAGCAAGAGGATCGAAGTTACGTTCATGTATCAAACGAACTTCATTTGCATGTCGGTCATGTTGTTCAAAGTAAGCATGAGCTGATCAACATGGTAGTACGCAATGTCTTTTGACCAACTTAAAATCCAGTAACGAAATTTGCTCAATTAATCAGGAAGAGCAAGAGTTGTTTCAGAAAATTGGGATTAACTTAAATTTACTTCTAGTGGCATCTTGTAGATGTTCATATCATTTGAGTAGCAATGTGGAATTCATAGTAGGACTCGTGTTTGTAACGACTCTCCTTTCTTGTAAGTAAACTTATCAAATTCATCGTACAACTTACACTCTCGTTCTTGCTTTGTTAACGACGTTCCTTGCATGAGCAGTTTAATCTTCTCCCAAAGATCCTTGGCTACATGATGTTGACTCACAAGAGCATAAATTTTAGTTGGAAGACCTTGGAGAATGATATTCATTGCTTTGATGTCACAATCATCTTGAATGGGCTTCTTGCAAGGGGTTGTGACTTAGTATATTCCTTAAGTATTGTTACAACAATTCCACTGTGATTGATGGCCAGAACGATTGTGGACCTTTCTCAACGGAAGCAAGGATAATTTTCTTACCTACCGACTGTGGTCTATACATCATATAAAGTTCCATTCTGCTTTTCATGAATCATACAAAATGTTTTTCAAGCATCGGTGGTTTACTTGTCACCACCCGATAGAAGTAAATTTATTCAGCAAGAGTCGTCATTGTTATGTTGGTATAAAAAAGTTTACATAATTGATCGATCGGTGGTGAAGAAAGAAATTGTGTTTGAAATATCGTGGTTGTTAAAGTCTTGAAATAATTCTTGTAACCACTTACACGGATTTTTCATTTTCGCAAAAACCGAGAAAACAAGTTATTGTTTACGGGATTAGGATTTTACAAGTCAAAGAATAACCGTATAATTTTTGAATTTTGAGTTGATAGGTTTTGTAGTTCGGTTTTTCACTTGGTTCGGGTTATCTTGTTCGGTTTCAAACAAACAATTGTTCGGTTACCACTTGATTCGGTTATCTAGTTCGATTGTCAAACAAAAAAACTAGTTCGGTTCCACTGGTTCGGTTCACTAGTTCGGTTCCAACACAAATAAACTAGTTCGGTTCTACTGGTTTGGTTCACTAGTTTTGTTCCAACTAGGATCAACTCGTTTGGTTCCAACTAAAACAACTCGTTCGGTCTCTAACGAAATAAAACTAGTTCGGTTCCAACTTAAAAAAACTGTGGTTCCATCTGAGTTCAACTCGTTCGGTTCCTACTAAATAACTAGTTTGGTTCTACTGAAGAAACTAGTTCGGTTCCAACTTAAGAAAACTCGTTCGGTTCCAACTGAGATCAACTCGTTCGGTTCCTACTAAATCAACTAGTTCGGTTCTAACAGACAAGACTAGTTCGGTTGTAACTGAGACAAAACCCAAATTTTTAAAACTCAAAAAGACACATTTTTGATTGGTTTTTTTTTGCAAAAAATCTTGTACAACTTAGTGTTCACTAACCCTATAGAATAAGAAATATGACAACTTTAAGGTTTTTAAGCCAGAAAATTTTTTAAATCAAGATTTTTGCATCTTTGTAAAAGGTTTTTAAAACAAATCAACGACAACACACCCAAACTAAAAACAACCACTCATGGCTCTTGATACCAAATTGTAGAATTATAGTAATATTAAATGTCTATGATGCAGAACTAGAGAGAGAAGTGGGTTGGAACGTTTTTCTAGAGAGTAGAAAGTTAATATTGAATAAGCGTGTGAAAATGTTGAAATGAAACTATCCTCACCCCCAAACCACCCTCTCCAAGGCTTGGAGCATGAGGGTATATAAACTACATTACATGGCCGGGCCATAGGCCTTAACGGGCTTTCCATGGGCCTTGGGCAGACTAGACTTACTAGACTAATCATATATACATACTAGCGGCTTAGACTATTACAAACATGGGAAGTGACGATACTTTTCTTGTTATTCCAACATCACAATACTGAAACAGGTATCATCGTTCGAATAAGAATGCTTCATTGCGGAATCGATATTAAAAATCATTTGTTCAGTTACCAAACTTTAAGGGGTTGAGTTGTTTAGTTTAACTCGATAACTGCATCGTAGTATGAAGAAAATGGTCGTCCTTAAATGAGGGGAACTTTACATATCTTCTTCCATTTCGAGAATGAAGTAGTCAGCTGGAAAAGGTGAATTTACATACTTCAACGTCCATATTTTTAGCTATTCCCAAACAGGGTATTATATTGATCTATCGGGAATCTTACGTCATTTTGGTAGGTTTTAAGAGTTTTTTTAAGAGATAGTTTTGCGTATAATGAATATGGCATAAGGTTAATGCTAGCACCAAGGTCAGCTAAGGCATTCAAAGAGAATGTTTTGTTAAAATTACATGGGATAAGAAAACTTCAGGGGTCTCCAAGTTTTGGTGGAACTTTATTTTGGATCATTGCTGAACTTTCATCGCTTAAGAAAGCGGCAAAAAATTGTTCGATCTTGTGTTTGTTGCTGATTAGTTCCTTGAGAAATTTGCCATAGTTAGGCATTCCAGCTAAGACATCAGATATATACGTACATTGATCGGAAGGCGCAGATCATGGCAAGGGAAATTTTATTATGGGCTTCATTTTTCTTTCCTTAGACGTTGAGGATACAAGATTTTTGGTTTGTATGGTTTGGGTAACGGAGTTTCTTTGACTGGTTTGGTGGGTTGAGTTTTTGGTTGTGGTGTAGGTTTCTCGTCTTCATCATCACTATCAAAATTGATAAGGGTTTCAGAATTGTCTTGTTGATCATTTGGGTTAACTGGTGGGTTATAGGATTTACCACTTCTTGTGAATACGGGATTCACATGCTCATTACGAGATTGCAGTGGTTGATAGGCTTTGGAGTTGTGCCCTTTTGGGTTTGGTTGAGTGTTACTTGGAAGAGATCCAGAAGGTCGACCAGATTGCTTGTCAGCGAGTCTGTCGAACTTATTTTCGAGATTCTGGATTGAAGCTTGATGATTTTTTGCTACGGTTTCGAGTTGGGTTTTGAGATCTATGAATGTTTCTTTGACAAAAGCATTGGTTGATTGCTGAGATTTCATGAAATCGTTTAATTGTTTCTGAAGATCGTATGGTTTATCATCGGTATTAGATCGGTAGTTGCCTCGATTATAATCATTTCGTCCGCTTGAACGTCAATTATCGCGATTAGAGTCTCGTTCGTGGTAATCATTGTAAAAATGAGTCTTACAAAAGGTTTTCATGAATTTTGCCTCTTCTTCACGATACTGAGCATCCATTTGGACCATAATTTTGTCAGTATCTGTATTACTGCTATCTTCATCGGCGAAAGCAATAGTTTTTAAGAAATGTTTTGGTTTTTTGATTTTTAGCCCAATCGAGCTTGAATAAGACTTTATCTTCGAGAAGCTGATAAGCTTGATTTGTGTTTTATAGAGGAAAATACCACCGGCTGCGGCATTCAGAACTTCTTGGGTTATTTCGCTGAGACCATGATAGAATATTTTGATAATATTACATTTGGAAAGGTTATGACCATGGCAGTTTTGGAGCATTTCTTTCATACAAAGCCAAGCATCGGTTACAGATTCTTTTTCATGTTGAGAGAAGGCATGGATTTCTCTGAGGAGTCGGTCGAAAAGAGCTGGGGGAAAGAATCGGCTAATGAAAGTAGTTTGAAGTTCATCTCAAGTTTCAATAGTTCCTTCATTGAGTTCGTCCAGCCATGTTTTTTGCTTCTCCAGATAGTGATAGGGGAAACATCATTAGGCGGACAGCTTCATTTTTGGTATCTCTGTATTTAAACATATCGAAGATTCCGAGGAATTCATGAATGTGTTTATGAGGATCGGTTTTGGTTCTATCATCGAATTGGTTTCCTTTGACAAGAGTCAAGTGGTTACCTTTAATAGCATATTCATTTACGGTTTCCTAGAATAGTGATTGCGGGACCGGGAGTCGGAGCGACAACACGGTCAGCAGCCCACATGGGTTCATCATCCATGGGATAAAGAGAAAGTGACGAAAGTGGTTGATGTTGAGAATTGGCGGATAGACAATTCTCGGGTTTTGGGGTGGGTTGTTTCTTTGATTGAATGGAACACTTTTGTTTCGTCGACGAAGTCTTCGATTCAGAGTACGTTCAGGTTCAGGTAACGGTTCAACAAGTTCAGAATTGGAAGCACATGTATGCATCCAAGGGAGAATTTGTTTGGGGTCAATTTGCTAGAAAACTGTACGGCGATTTTTGAAAAGAAAAGGAGTTAAAATAATTTTCCAGAGTTGACTACAGAACAGCTTAAAAAATCCCCGACAACGGCGCCAAAAACTTTGATGTGTTTCAAAAGCTTTAAATTTATAATGACTGAAAATACCAATTTTATTATAGGGAAACACACGGTTAAAAGTATAACCCACGTATGTAGTATAATCTTTTTAGGTAAGACCAAGTCGTTCACAGGGATTTGAGTAGTGTTCAAATAATCAGAAAGAAAATAGACTTTAACAATTTTGAAAGTAACTTTTGTTGTACCAGTGATAATAAAGATGACTACTCGGATAGTTAAAAATAATTTATAAGTATTGGTATAAGTGTTGGAAATGATTAGACCACAAAGATGGGACCTCAGTTTATAAAAAGGATTTTCTC